>MNCI01038315.1:0-17643 GCA_015680685.1 Gnetum montanum | reverse complement strand
TACCCAGAGTAGAACCTCTTATTAATAGAATGGGTGGGTGAATGATGTGGGATCACTATCCAAATAATTAGTCACCTAAGACTTGATAGCATAGAACAACACCTCAATTGACAAGTCACATGAGTATTTTAATTGCCAATGAGATTACCCTCAAAAAGATAAAAAAACAAATTGAAAGATGAAAAACTGGAAAACAAAAAATTGTAAAATTTAAGAAAATGAAAAATATTTATTAATTTTGCTTATTAGAATGGAGGATATCCCCCATGACTAAACCCTTGAGTGTGGCTAGAATTAACAAATGGAAAATTTGGATCCAAGAATTTTGAAAACATTGGAGTCTAGTCATATCCAAACCACTAGGTGTCCTTTGATGTGGTGGTTGGACTGTACCCAATTTGGGGTTCACACACTTGATTAAAGTAGGCATAATGGGGCAAATTATGAGATGTAGTCATGTGATAAGGAGTTGACCCACTACGATACCTATGACTGTAAGTTGGTATGCAAGGATCGATATGTCTCCCTACATGGTTATATTCATTAGGCCACATGGTTGTTGGAGTGTTGATTGGTGACCTTGATAAGGTAATAGGAGGCATTGTGTTCGAGGAGGTAGATGCATCACAACATTGAACTTGCAGTTGGTTGGAGGGTGTAGTGGTTTCGGAAGCATGCTGTCTCTTTCTTTGGTTGTGCCTAAAGAAAGAATGCTTTCGACATTGTGGAGGATTTCCATTGCAATTGATAGTAGTAGCACAAGTAATGTTCATGGGTCAATGCTGCAGTGCAAAACTTGCTAGTACTACTGGTGGTAATGTAGAAGGAAGTAAAGGATGAGAATATTGAAATTGAGGAGGAGTGTAAGGCACATGAGGGGGGTGATTTTGTTGGAGAGGACATGGGTTGATAGTACTTAGGAGAATGATAACAATGTGGTGAGATAGAGGATGTTGAGTTGGCTAGGGAAACAGGGTGTTGAACATGATAAGTGTTTAGCATTGGGACATATGAAGGGTATGGTTGATTTGGTAGTGGCCTCCCCCACGATTCAGGTTTTTGCCACTGTGGTTGAATATGGTATTTTTTTATGAAGTCCAGATGTAATGCTCCTTCCCAATGCTCATGTAAATGTAACAAGATTGAGCATTGACCCTTGGGGTGATCATATAGGAAAATGTTACATTGATATGTATGATTGGCAGTTGAGCTCTAATTCTCATTGTCTTCAATCCTTCGTTTTGATTGTTGTGTGGTGTCTTGTCATGTTTCTTGGTTCATCATGGTTCTACCTCTAATATTTTTGGCATATTCTCCACATTTTTCATGTATCCATTCCATCATCTTATTGATCTTTGCCTCAATTTCATCTAGTGATTGTAGTATTGCCAAAGATGATTCCACCTCCTTAAGGTGAGTTGATTTCTCCTCTTCATGATCATGGACCTTTGCTAATTCGAGATTTTGGTCTTATTGAAAGCTTTTAACATTATCCCATCTAGCCATTTCTCCTTCTACTTTTGCTACCTACTTAATATGCTCTTGGATTTTGTGGGTTTTTAGCTTGTATACTTGACCTTGGGCATACATCCCTAGGGTCTCCCTTATTTCATTATAGAGCCCATCCATGATATGGTACATTAGCCTTTTCTTGGAGAAACCATGTCTTGGGAAATTATTTAACAATGAATAGTATCTTTCTAATGCCATGTCCAAGGGTTCATGTTGTCCTTGTTTCCACTCTTGGATTTGTCTCCTTAAGGCTGACACTCTTGCATAAGTTTGATATTTTTCATTGAAGAGTTCTACCATTGTTGGCCAAAATTGAATTGATTTTGGTCTTAAGGACCTATGCCATACTTTTGCTTGGCCAACAAGCATCAGAGGAAAGAGATTAAGTTTTTTCCATCAATTATCAATATTGTTCCATACACAGGCATCATGGAAGGCTTGTAAATGATGTTGTGGATCTAAATCATAGCCTCCTGAAAACTTGGGAAAGTTGTTTAAATCAAGCTTGGGTAGACGACTTTCCTTATGATGCCTATGGGATATTCAAACAACCTGTGGTATATGCATTAGGCTCTTAGTGGCCAGCAAGGGTTCATTTTCACTAGGTGGTTATGAATTTATGAGTTGGGATGATGTTGTCTTTGTTTATGTACATAGGAGATCCCTACATCAGATTGAGTACTCCAAACTTCGTCTTCATCATCATATAATTCATTGGTTCTCCAATGAATTGCCTTATTGGTTGTTGCATTATCATAGTCTTGTATGAAAGACATAGTTGTGAATTTGTGTGTGACTTAATTGAAATCAAGTTCTTTTCTAAGAGATATATCGTGAATACTTTGTTATAGTGATCTTGTATTATATAACTAATCTAAATAACTAGCACTATCCCTAGCAATGGCACCAATGATGAGTGGCTAGGTACCCCTACACTCAACGATATGAATACGAGCATTTATGCATGATCCAGTCAAACTTTACAGATGGGCTAGTTGTGGTATCTAGATAGTTACACATTGATCGTAGTTCATTGTCTTCCCACCTGGACTAGTATTTTCTTTGTTACATATGGTTTAGTCTAGAGTGAGGTGTATGATGTGGTCGTAAACTAGTGCTACTCCTAGAGGCAATGGAAAATAACTTTGTTTTAAGCTAAGAGGGAATGAGAGAAGAGAATCTAAGCTAGCCTAAGTGCAATAAGCATCCGTCCTTAATCATCTGTACACATCTTGGACCTCGTGTACTACTTCTAGGATTACCAAGCATGTATTACTTGAGCGCTCCTAAATACACTACTAGGTTACCAAGTAGTCACACTTAAATGCTCGTGATTAATTCATACTCATTTCATGTTTAATAACAGGGATAGTGAAGGAAGGTAAAGAAATATTAATTAAGAAAGAAATAAATAACAATAAAAATTAAGCAATTAAACTAAGTGAATGCTACAATGATGAAGTAATCTTAATCTTAATTGTTGGTCATGTGCGTGTCCAAGTACATCACACTCAAATAAAGGTTTCATACAATTACAATCATCACACTGTGGGAATGCACTAGGGAAAGAGTTGAGAGAAACTAAAAATGAATAAAAAGACTCTACTCCTATGACTTATTGACTCCAACACCTTCCTATGCACCTAAATGTGGTATTTATAGGCTTACACAGGAACCACGATATCATGTATTCGATATTGTTATCCAAGCCATGATATCGCATACCCAATATCAAGGGTCTGATATCGAGGGTCTGATATCAGGGGTCTAATATCAAGGGTCTGATATCAAGGGTCTGCTATCAAGGGTCCGATATCAGGGGTCCAATATCAAGGGTTCGATATTAGCACCTGACAAACCATGATTCATCATATGGCTTACTAGTTGAAGAGGTTGGGGCAAAGGAGGTCATGGGTATAGCCAAAATGGGAGTGGACTTTTGTGGGATCACTTCCTTCCATACCTCCATCTACTTGTTGCCCTTGTTATTAGGCTTTTTCTTCTGCTTCTTCCTTTGTTTGGCTAAAGGTTTTTGTTTATTAGCCATTAGTTGTAAGGAAGAGGAAGTAGCATTAGCCATCACAGGAGGTTATTATGCCATTGGTTGGGCTATGGCTATTTGGGTTGTAATGGGTTGAGGGACCTTGATGACAAAAGGTTCCCTCAAAGGTACTCATGATGGTACTCTTATGAAAAAAGTAGTTCTTAAGTTGTGAAAAGCTAAAGAAGCCCTTTCATAAGGAGGTGTACTTGAATCACGAATGGTTCTTTTACAGATCTTTAATCATAACCAATGTTGAATGTTGAAATAACATAGGGGTTATCATTAGCATTAAATAAGTCCTTATAAACCTTCATTGACTGGTTTTGTAGTTGAACTAGGTTGGAAGCATCTAAGACTAGCTCCCTCCTATCTATCATCTTTTGTATGTCATCCTTCAATGCAAGGCAAAAGTCTGTGTTATGATCAAGTAGTTGATGATAATGACAGAAGCAATCTAGCTTGAAGTATCTAGGCAACTAAGGATCATTCTTCATTGCCCAAGTGGGATCTTTTGCTATTTCACATAACTGCTTATGTTTCTTTTGAGTGGCTTTGATCATTTTTTTGTGTTGCATGCACTCACTTTTTAATAGTTGGTCTAACAACTCTAATGGTTTCATAGGTAAGGTAGTGTATTTGGACCTATCTTTTCTTTCGAAGTTAGGTTTGGTTGTTGTAAATGTAGTGGCCCTAGAGGTTGATGGTTGGTTACTGTAGTCATCAGTAGGGGGCTTAGGTGGATTGGCCTTCGACCCCTAGTTTGTAGTTTTTGTTTCTTTTGTCACAATTGCTACAATCATGTTTTTTTGTTTGCTCTTTTCTTGGTCTCTCTGAGCATGTTGGTTTTTATATGCTATATAAGCTAGATCATGACTAGCCTTTGCAGCATCTTCTATATTTTTAGTTTGAGAGAATGCCTAGCTAAGGGACCGTAGGTCAATGTAGTATAATTTAGACTTGATGAAGTCATTAACTTCTCTCTTAAATATAGCTAAAAGATGAGCTTTGGCTATGGGCTTTGGTATTTCGTTGAGTAGTCCATATCTCTAGATGAACTTCTTGACCTTCATGAGTTGATCAACTGTTGCATCAGACTTCAAGTTATACTTGAAGCAGTTGACAAACTAGGCAACCAAGTCTTCCAAAGAGGATATGGATCCTCTAGGTAATGCACAATGCCAATCAAGTTTTTTCCCAATCAAAGATAGGGAAAATCCTCATGATGGTATGAGGCCATGACTGCAAGAGTAAACATTTGGATCAAAATGAAATAACATGAGCATTAGGATCACCTCTTCATTATATTTGCTAAATTAGGAAATATGGACACCAAGAAGAAGTGTTCAGGATGAAACTATAGGACTTATGAGATCATCTTGGTAGAAGTCCATAATCTTGACAGTTTGTAAGGTAGAGGCTTTAAGCCTCTCCAACTCGTAAAGATCCTGGATCATCTGGAAGGCTTGATCCAGTCCTATTGGTTGTGGAGTTTGCACATATGGTTAACGTAGGCTTCTTTCCTTCACATCTCCATACAAAAAAATGTTAAATTACTATTACTTGTGTTCGTTTGATTGACAAGTGGATTACTTTAAGCACCGGTCTGTTACACAATGCATGCATGGAGTAGCGCAGTCTCTTTCTTTGTTTGTTGTAGTCAATCGCGTTTCAATTCAGACACCATCTTTGAAGCACCTGCACAGACACAGACAGAGACACTGCCAGGGTTTTCAAGACAACATAACAGAAGAGAACTAAACCTCTTCTCCTGCTTCTGTATAAGCCTCTTTTGTTGTTCGCCAGGATTTTAATTTACAGAGGATTTTTGAAGCTTCTGCAGGCACATGGTTTTCAAGGAAGGAAAAAAAAATGGGGATTACAGATGAGATAGATAAAATGCGCAAGAACATTAGTTTTGGCAGAATTATCAGGTGCCTTATCATGAGCGTGTGTTCATTTGAAAATTTTCCTGGAAGTAACTTGAATGTCAATTTTATTCATCAAATTCAGTTCATTCTCAAGATTGTGCTTATTCCGAAGCATTGAATTGTTAGTCTTTTACTAGTTTCATTCTCAAGATTGAGCTTGTTCTTTGTTCATCAAATTCGAAGCCTTTGATTCTTATTTTAATAAGACGCAAGCTAAAATATCAGTTTCCGCTTCAAATTCAAATTGCTTGTTTTCCAGGATGTGTATTTTTTCCATAAATTTAATGCATCATTGATACTTAAAGCTTGTATAAGCATGTCTGCATATTTCATGTGTAATAATAGTCATTACATTTCGTACCCTACACCTGACAGGGCAGCATTTTTTTATGTTTTTCTCACCATTCACGAGTACAATGCAAGCCACCATATTGATATGGCCTTTTGAAATCAAATTAAATGCAATACTTTGGTGTAATATAATAAATTTCAAAATGGAATGCAAGTACATTTGAACAAGCTATGATTTCTCTAATAAGAGCATAGCTCAATTCATAAGTTGGTATGAGTTTAAGTTGCATTTGAACTTTTAACTCTTGAATTGTGTTCACGAATCATGCTAAATAGAAGATAACCTTACCTAATACTTAGTGAGGAATGTTTAGTTTTAGTATTATTGTCAGTTACAGCCAAACCACATTAACTATATTATTTACAATGATAATTTAGGCAAGAGAGTTTTGATTCATTTAATTAGGGTTCTCCTATGTACTCATGATACTTCTAACAATGTACTGATGTGTCTTCTTTGAATCCTCAATATTGCCATCAATGTTATGTTTTTGTGTCATGTTTTCTTAATCTTTTACGATGAAGAGGAATTGTGATATTGACCTATTGAAAAGTTTTCTTTTTGTTTTTTAATGTGTCAAGGTGTGTTGAGTTGTGAAACAAAAGGAAATGAATTTAACTAAAACTAAACCTTAGTAGTATCACAGTGACGCATGCCTTATGTATCTTTGAGCATTAAATAAACCTATTTGGATAAAATCCAAATTGATGAGAGTCAAGGAAAATAATACAAAAATGTTCTTCTTAGCTTAACTTGCTTGAAATGATCATTTCAAAACCTGTATGCTAACAAAGGCCATGCAACAAGCCATATTGAAAAACAAAGCTATGGGGACTTAGGTAGAGTTGAATAGGTATCTACTTTATTATACTTTGTTTTGGGCCAAATGCATGTCCATAGTTGTCCAAAAGCCTTCATATAGGTGGTCATGCTCCCCTAAACATTCTACTCCATTTATTTGCATAGCCCTTGAACTTGTCCTTCTATTACAAGACATAGTTCTCTTGAGATTGTAGAACCAAGTTTAGATCAATTGCTTCAGCCTTTGAGCTTTTGTATAATTTGATCAAGTTTTAATAAATTGAACTCCCTATCCCCTAGTTGAAATATATCAACAAATTAGAAAGAAAATGCAACCTTAATATCAAGATCCAGAGGAGGTCTATATCTAAAAATTGAACAAGAAGATCATAAAAAAAATGTAGGACTTATGTAATGAAGGCACTTGCAACACCATGAGATTTTGTTTCACAGTCAAGATATGACCTTTATAATGCATTCTGAGAGTGTCTATAGCTAAGATGGTATCATCATGGTTCATTTTTTAGAAATGTCAATCCTATGAATAATATTGAAAGTTATTTAAACATGATGAGTAACAAGTACCCCCTATGCCCAAACATATGAATCACAAGCATTCACATACAATCTGGTCGAATTTCATGGATGGGACTAGTGTGGTATCTAGATTGTTAAGCATTGATTATAGGTCACTATTTTCTCACTTGGACTAGTGGTAGTTTTGTCACATATAGTTTAGTCTAAAGTGAGACATGATTATTGATGTTGTGCAATTCTTAAACTAATTGAATAACAATATAGAAATTAATTAATTAATAAAATAAAATCCTAACTATCTTAAGGGTGATGAATGTCCATTCCCAACTTGTCATACATATCCTGAACTCATGTACTCACTACTAGGATTACCAAGCAAGTATGTGTTTATGCTTGAAACTAGTCATGTTCATTATACCGATTGATTAACATGTATGGAAATGTAAATATTAACTATGTACATCAAAGGTAAATTTCATTAAAAGTAAATCTATTCTAAGTCAAAGTGTTGCAATAAAATATGAATCAATCTGATCTTATTGATGTTCATGGAATGTGTCTAGGTGCAATGCCACTCAAATAAGGCATCGTATAGCTAACTCAAATCTACACTACGGGAACTCACCAATTGCCTGCTAAGATTACAAAATAAAACTACAAGATTTCGACTACACTAATGAAAAAATGATGTCAAATACATAGTGGGTGCTCATATATTTATAGCAAAATATAGGCATTGCATCAACTAGAGTTTTTTTGTAGGCTCACCAGTTTTTCCTTCTTTAATTATGATTAATTCAATCAATGATCTTCTTCTTCTCTTATTTCTTTTTATGATAAGCCACTTTAACATTCAACATCTAATTTCTCTAGGAAATGCTTTAGTCCATACTTCCTCTCACTACTATCCACCAAAGTATTATAGGTCTACTACTCCAAGAATTGATCCAAATCCTTACATACATCAAATAACAATTAGAACATTAGTTTAACCTCCTAATTGTCTACCACTAGTACCACCACTAATTATGTAAGGAGAATTGCCAATACAACTACAATAAAAGAATGCTACTAGGGTAGTATACACAAGAGGATATGATAATGAATGAACCTAGATCTAGAAAATGTTTATTTTTTAGAACAAGTATAGAAAATGTTCAAAGGATGGAAACTTCACTTACATTAATCTCATTCACATATACTCCTCAAGGGAATACTAAGCTTTCACATTCTATAGACCTAAATTTGATCACTCCATGCTCACTCAAACTGTCACACACTAGATCAAGGTAGGAGCACTTCCCAAGAAGAGAATAGATCCAAGAAGTCCCTTAGTATATCTTCAAATAGAAGGATATAAACTATGAAAAGCTCTACAAGATTTTGGGTTATGAGTAAACATGATTTCACAATATATGTACAAAGTCTAGAATCTTTCTCCAATAAAGAAGAACAACATCCAATTAGAGCTTGCAAACCAATGAATCATGGTTCAACTTGGATAGGTGGACAATGTAATTACCACCATAAGTGGTTGGTCTTACCATGTTGACTTCTTAGTGATACATGTGAGGAAAAATAAGGAGGAATTTCTCATAATCATGGGAAGATCATGGATTAGGACTGTGGATGCAAAGCTAGAAATTGGAGATTTATCCTTGAAAATTTCCAAGGAAGATGAGGCCAAAATCATATAGACATCAAGTTCCATGTATTGTATATAGTGATAATGGGTGCAATTGCATGAAAAAAAATTGGGCCATCAAATAAGAAATCAATACAACATGCAATCAATATGTAGAAGATATGTGTGTGTGGCAATGCTTGTATGTAGTAACCACAAAATAAGGCATTCAATGGCTAATTACTGAAAAAGAAATAGAGTCTAAAATGTACATGGAATCATCTAATTGAACTATAAGCACCTATGTTGAAGAAGATGATGATTTAGAGTAGTTAAGGAAGAAACACCCCTATGTACACTTACATCAAGAAGAATACATCAAGTGGGGATAGTAAGAAATAGTAGATACATTTCAACCAGAACCCTTAGAGTTGAAAGTCCTATTAGATGTACTAGAATATGCCTTTTTGAATAATAAGAAATTGGTAATTATTAATGCCAATCTTGATAAAGAACAAAAGAGAAGATTACTGGAAGTGGTGAATAAATGGCCAATAGCATTTACATTGTCCTATGATGAAATAATAGAAATTAATCCATGCATATGTCAACACTAAATTTATATAAATATAGTTGTCAAACCATGCCACTAGCCTCACAAAAGATTGAATTCTAAACATAAAGAAGTGTTAAAATAGGAATAGGAGAAACTATTAAAAGTAGGATTCATCTATCAAATAGCAGATAGTGAATGGGTTACTCCTTTAGTCATTGCCCTAAAGAAAAGTGGCAAGTGGAGGATCTACATTGACTTCCAGTTATTGAATTCAACAGCATTCAAGGATCACTTTCCTCTATCATTTGTTGACAAAGTTTTCAACACCATTGCAAGAAACTAGTACTATAGTTTCCTTGATGGGTATAAAAGGCATAATTAGATTTCCATTACATCAAAAGATTAAGAGAAGATCACATTCACTAGTACATGAGGGACATTTATTTACAAGTAGATGCCTTTTGTCTTGTGTAATGCTCCTGTTACTTCCAAAGACTAGTACTAAGCATTTTCCAAAAACAGATTGTTAATGAAGTAGAGGTATTCATGGATGATGTTTCCACTTATGGGCTATACTTCAAACAAGCATTAGATTGACTAGAGATGGTTTTAAAAATATGTGTTGAAACTAATTTAAAGCTCAATTTGCAAAATATTGATGTAATGATCCAAGAAAGTATTATTCTGGAAAATAAAGTATCTCAAAAAGAAATAGAGGTAGATTTGGATAAAATAAAAGTCCAAGGATGATACAATGCCTCATGATACTACAGGAGTTTAACATCACAACGATAGACAAGAAAGAAACTAAAAATGTTGTGGTAGATTGTTTGTCAAGACTAAGATGAAAATTGTAAGAATAGGATGAACCATTATCAAACCAATTTCTTGATGAACATTTTTTTACAAAGACAAAAATGGTTGTTAACTTAACAAACAAGTTATGGATTCCTTACTACATGACTTATCTCACTACCTAAGAGCTTTCTATTGAGTGGAATAAGAAACAAAAAAAATAGTTTCTCCACAAAGTTAAACAATAGATGGAAATTAATGGAAATATTTACAAGATATGTGCCGATGGACTAGTCAGATGGTGTGCTCCAAAAGAGAATCAACAAAGAATCTTGCAAGATGCACAAGAGGGATCATATGGTGGTCACTATGTAGGATGTAGAACAACACTAAAGCTAATGATGGAAAGCTACTTTTGGCCTACCATATTCAAGAATGCATACAAAATCACTTAGTCTTGTAAAAAATTCCAATGTGATGCAGATATAATGGCTAGAAATAAATGGGCAAAACAATGAATCTAATCATTATAGCTATTTTATATCTAGGAAATTGATTTTATGGGGTTCATCACAACAATGTCCAACGGAAAATCATATAATATAATGATAATTAATTATTACATGAAGTGGGAAAAAGCAGCTATAGTCAAAGATTGCATACCTAAAATAGCTACTAAATTCTTTTAATAACATGTGATGAATAGATTTGGGGTACTACACATGCTCATATCTAACAATGAAATACATTTCACAGGAGCTACATTCAAAAAGCTAATGCAACAACTTGGGATGAACCACAAATAAACCAGACCATACCATTCCCAAGAAAATGGTCAAGAAAAAGTAACTAACTAAGAAATTGCAAGAATATTAACTAGAATAGTTATTCAATTTAAAAAGGATTGGAGCACTAAGTTGAATGATGCTCTATGGGCATATAAATCAACATGGAAACTTCCAATAGGATACTCACCCTATGAGCTAGTTTATGAAAAACTTCCCATGCTATCAATCCAAGTGGAGCTATAAAATTTAGCTATTGCTAGTAAAATTGACCTAGATCTAAGCTTAGATCAAAAGAAACATTTCATAAATCTTAACCTTTCAGAGGAACATAGACTTGTAGCTCTAATGAGTAATGAAGTACATAAGAAACACTCCAAATGTAAGCATGATGAATGAATATGATAAGTGTCAATCCAACTGGGCAATAAATTTATCTATTACAATCCCAATCATGTGCCACAAACGGCTAAGTTCCAAACCTTATGGGAAGGATTCTATATCATCCATGCAACATACCCATTAGGTGCCATGTAGATCTATGACCCAGCTAGCTCATAAAAAATTATCCTAGTCAATATTTAGCAATTCAAACCATTCTATGAACATTCAAACTCTTCTATGAATTCTACCTTATCTACCAAACCATCATCAACCTATTCCATATTCTAGTTAACTATTTTTAATAATGTTCATGAGGGTGTCTAGTGTGACACTTAGGCACTGAACTTTTTCTTTTTCTTTTCTTGCTACTTTTTCATATTCTTTGATATCTTTTCTATTCTTTTATACTTTTCTCATTTCTTAAGAATTTTATATTATTTAATATGTTTAAATTCTTTCTCCATTTTCCATTCTTATCATTTTTTCTATGATTTTTCATCATTTTTATTGTACATACTTTGGTTGATTTTCAAAAAAAGTGTAAAGGAATAAAGCAAGATGTAGTCCTAATAATGTGAAAAAAACCCTATGCTATCAAATCATGGAAGGACTAATTCTATGTATAGTGAAACCACATCATCCATCTAGTCATTTCCAATAATAAGAGGTTCTTAACATGTTCATTATGATATTCTTTTCACAATAAAACTAAATAAACTTGTGATCATTATGCCTAGATAGAAAAGTGAAGAACTAGGTGGGAATGAAAAGGGTATTGATGAAGTGTCATTAGTCGATGTGTCGACTAGGCCGCGTATACAGGGTCGCATATTCATGGCCACGTTGACGCGGCCCTATTGACGTAGCCTTCCATGCATCGACATGGCCCCGTTTACACAGAGCCTATTTCAGCCTATAAATGAGAGGGCCTTCCGTCTCATTTAGACATCTTTTAGTTAGTTGTAGCGAAGCTCTTGCAGTTTGTTCCCACAGGAGATAGAATATTTTCCAAGTGCCCACAATAGGTGTAAGAAAAGTGATCGGCTCTTTATTCGATCGTTGATGTATTTGAGCCCACTGGCGTGACGACAATAAAGATGAACTCTTCAAGAATTCCTTGCAGCATTTGGACTTAGCCATTTTATGCATTCAGTAGTTTAATATGTTTATGCTTTGTTGATTGCTTTGATAATTACTTAGGTTTCTATTATTATTATTTCAATCGCTATCACTCATTCTTAGTTCATAAAGGCCATAAGTACGACCATCTCGAATGTAAATCAAACACTTGGTAAACCCAGTGATGCTTAATGTTTGGTAACCCAGAAGTGTTAGGAGATGCTCAAAACATGCTCAGAAGATGGTATCGAATACTTATGCTAGGAATAGTTATAATACAAGCTAGGATAATTAGAGATTAGATAATCATTTATTGCTTACTTTTCATACCTTAATTAGTTGCCAGAAGATAAGTAAAAAGCTATAAAAATCATTAGCCTTAATCTCACTTAACCATCATAAACAGAATATCACGAGTGAGATTAGGAAGACAATGACCATTCTAACCCAAGGTTTCACTCGTTAGAGTCTAGTGTATGTTAAGTGCTTACAGTCTATGGAATTTGACCGAGTCGCGTGTGAACGCCCGTGATTCATATGGTTGGGCATAGGGGTACCTAGCCGCTCATCATTGGTGTCGTTGCTGAGGACTGTTAGTCTTACATGTGTCATCTAACCTTAGTAAAATTATCATTCAAGTCACTGGAACGGACCTAGGATAGAAACATTTATGCACGTTAGGCGGATTAAAGTAAATAGTAAGGTACATCGATTACGTGGACCATCTAACGTCCAACATGTCTTCTCACAGGAGAGAGGTATTCGAACAACCAGCGCCACAAGAATGTCGAGTGGTATACAAGCATCCCGATGAATATGTCCCTAAATGTACATTCATCCTACATTAGGATGAGTATCTACGATGGTGGGACATGGAGGGCAACATCGTTCTACCACTTGACCGATTAGCTCCTACGATGCTATATCACAATCTGGGCAGACTAGGCATCCAGAACTGTGGAGTGGAGTATGTCATGGAGCACCATGACTACTGGGACTATCATTCCACTGAGGCTCAATGAGCACAAGACCAGTAGTAGGTGGATAGATATGAATAGTAGAAGGGGAAAAAATTTAGTAACCCATTATTCTCGCAAGGGTTGCAGGACGATGGGGATCCCATCTTTCATGATACCCATTTGGCCGAACTTCCCCTGGGGTAGCAGATCCTCTAGTCTATCATTCAGAACAAGCCTCTAAGTGACTAGGATCCTCAAGGGGATGGAGGGTTAGGTAGCAAGGCTAGGCAGGACGATCGAGGCCGTCATCAGGGTAGAGGGGGAGATTGACATCGGAGCAGTGGCAATGCCTCTCCTTGTTCTCCATCCTCTCGCTCTCCTACACCTTCATCCAGCTTTAGCTTGGATCATGGTCAGGGTAGAAAGGAGTGAAAGGATGGTGGTAAAAAGGTTCATAAGGGACAATGTGAGGAAGCATGTGACCAATCACCCAAGCCTCACCATCATGAAAGGAGGGGCCATTAGAATCGTCACAAACATCATGATCCTCAGCAAGACTATGATTTGGATGAGCCATTATTGGCTACTCAGAGCATGCTCCAGATCACTAAGGTAGTTCAAATTGCTAATATGAACAACATCCCTAGATTTGAAGGGGAATACAACTGTGATCCGTAGACTTACCTGTAGGCATTTCATGATGCCTAAACCCTATAGAACATTGACAATAATTGGCAAAAGCTGAAGTTGTTCCCTCGCACACTCATCAAGGAAGGTGAAAGCTGGTACCGATCTTTAGAACCAAAATCAATTAGAAGATGGAGTAAAATGCTTGAAATTTTCAATGACAAGTATCAAACGTACTCTAGAGTGGCAAATCTGAGATGGTAGATCCAAGGTTGGAAGTAAGGGAATCATGAACCTTTGGATGTCACCATGAGCAGGTACAACTCATTGTTTCATCGGTGCCCTGGTCATGGTTACTTTTAGTGGGTGAATCTTTGCCACATCATTGATGGGCTCTATTTTGAAACATGAAAGACCCTTGGCGTGTATGCCCAGGGGCAACTATCGAAGCTAAGGGCCCATCAATTGCAGGGCCTCATTGAACAGGTGGCCAAGGAGGAAGGAGAACTTAGAAAAAAGGAGAGTGCAGAAGAATTCAACTAGGATCCTTCCCATAGAAAAAGGGAGGTTTGATTTTATGACGAGGAGGAAGATTCACCACTGGAAGTAGTGGTGAACCAAAAAACCTTACCATTGCAAAATTTTACATCTAAAATTTCAACAAAGGTTGATAAGATATGGGACTCTTTGGATGAAAGATTCCAAAATGTGCTAAAAATTGCAGAAGAGTCTAGAGAACAAGGTAATGACCACAATCAACGTAGGAGAAATGAAGCTAAACATGCCCAACATAAGGGTAAGGGAAAAGTTGGTATAGCAGAGTAGGTTGCAGACTCTGACACCGAGGAGAATGATGAATGTGGCATATGCCAATATGAACATCCTAAGGGATGTTGTCTTGTGGTGTCACATCTTCAAGAGTTTGGGGTGTATACATTGAACCCTCGCTTGGCGTAGAGGCAAACACCCCAAAGATTTCCTTATCCACAAGGCAATTCCAGGTGGTTCCACCATCAATAGCAGGGATACTATCCAAGTGGAGCACCATCACAGCCATATGAATACTTGCAGTTGTGGCAGCACCCACAAGCATGGGGGATGCTACCTCCAAGGCAGTAGTACCCTTACAAATAGCCAAATCCCTATGGGTACTATGTTCAAAAACCGGTCTCTCCATGAGACTCTTCCAGTCATGCGGCCTTTCAAATTCATTACCACCCCCCAGAGTATATTCGACTTCAATCTCCATTACCAAGGGGGGAGAGCCCACATGTATTCTATCCTCCATCACCTTCTCCTGCCACTTCTCCACAACATTCCACTTAGTTGCCACCTACCCCACCGATGTAGGGAGAAATACTACCATAGCTGCAGCAACGAAAAGCTACGAGGGCTGTTAACTTACAACCAGCACCTCAACTGAGTGGACTGGAACCCAATCCACGAAAATGTCCTTTTTTTCAGCCCAATAATCTAAAAATACCCTTACATACACCTATGGCTAGTGCTCTGAACCTCAAAACACCTCCACCACTACACCGCCTAAGCAACTTTCAAGCCAAACAACTTCCAACGTCCAAACAGTCATGCTCAAGCATGCCATGACCAACTGGATCAAGGCAGGTTACCTTCCCCAGAAATTGACTAATCCAAGAAGCCCCCTCATCTATTTTCAGATGGCTAGGAATTAGCCATGCAAAGCTTTTCTAGACTCAAGGTCAGGGATCAATTTGATCTCTCATGATATGTACAAGAACTGGAACCTTCCCCCGTTAAAGAAGAGCAATATTTGGCTTGAGTTAGTAGACCAGTCCATCACCGTTCCCTTGGGATTGGTGGAGGACATAGTGACCAGCATTTGTGGGTGGTCCTACCTTGATGATTTCTTGGTCATCCATGTGAAGAAATACAAGAGGAACTTCCCAATCATCACGGGAAGAGCCTGGCTAAGCACGATGGACGCATGACTAGGACTCCGAGATCTATCCCTTTGAAATTTTAAAGGAAAATCCTTTTGGGAAGATCGAGAAGAAGTGTGTTCCATGCATCATGTATAGTGACTTATGGTGCAATTGTGTGCAGTAGTTATGGTCTACTAAGCAGATATCCATTCAAGCATGTAGTCGGTGTACCAAGGAATCCCCTGTTAAATAGTGCCTGTACGTAGTAGCCACTAACCAAGAGGGCACCTAGTGGTTGAAAGTTGATCCTACAAGCAGCGCATTGTGCATGGAGCCATCTGAGGGGCTTGTGCAAGCCTATGTTAAAAGCATGGATGACATGGATGAGGTTCATCAAAAGGTATCCATTGTTTATGGCCATGATGATTGGGGGGAACTACAAATCCCTGAGAGCTTCAAACAAGAGCCCATGGAGCGAAAGTATTTAACAGATCACTTGGAATATGAATTTTTGCATAATGGAAAGCTGGTAATTATCAATGACACCCTTGCTCCTAAACAGAAAAAGAGATTGATGACGGTGGTAAACAAATGGGTTGTTGCGTTTGCATGGTCATATCCTGAGTTGACTAGAGTTGATCCTAGGTGTTGGCACATTTTCAGCNCTTAAGAAGAATAAAAATGAAATAGGTGTTTAAGATTCGGATGAGTTTTATGATGATAAACACATATTTGATTTTTACCTTACATTGGGCAAAGAATGTGATATTTCAGCACATTACAAACTTAGATTGGCTCAGTAACGGTGGCAGACAGGGAATATACAGGGCCTGACCACAAATATATCAAGGATAAATAATATTCAAAAATGATGTGGTTCTTTTGGTAAACCAAGAGTTTTCAAGAATGATGAAAGTTTTCTGAATTATGAAAGCCAAAGAACAGAGGAAATGAACTCTGTGTTGAGAAGAAACAGTTACTGAATACTGTCAGAAACAGGATTAAACACCAAGAGGAAAAATGTAGTATCAATGGCAATAAAAACGCAGTGATGCTTACTGCTAAAATGTTGCCAAGAAAATGCCAGAAATCCCTTCATATTACACTTAAAATTTTGTCAAACACTTGCCGCGAAGGGTTTCTTTATTCTGTTTCTGCAATGAACTTAATCTCCTGGCCAAAGAGTACAACGAATGAATGAAATAGGGTTAGAATGCAGCCGGTTGCTACACCCACGCCTATGCCTGCAATCCGGGACAGTTACTAGCAAAAAACTACCAAATAAAATATGGATGTGCCAGACTTGGACACTGCCCACGAATAGGGGCAAGACACCATTGCAGGGGGTTCTCAAATTCAAGTTATTGCACCGTTGATATGAGTAACTGATGCCAAGCTCCACGGAAAAGCTGTTCAAACTTCAATCATGTTTTGGGGTTCAATAGATGACACAGCCATGGCAGACGTGGGAGATGCGGGGATGGCGGCAGCAAAGCAGCGGTAGGATTTCAGCGACATCAGCCACAAATCGACAGTGGAAATCGTGACCTTGGGCCAATCCGACGCAGAGCGGTGGCAGGGAAAATAACGGACGGAGCAGTCCGGAGGAGGAAGCAATGCAAATCGCGGAAGGAAGGAGTGCACACAGAGGAAGCAAAGTAATGCGGTTAACCGCATTAGAAAACATTGACGCTTGAAAAGTATTTACCCTCCCCCAAA
>MNCI01038314.1:117019-134940 GCA_015680685.1 Gnetum montanum | reverse complement strand
CCAAATGCAAGGGCGCTAGACTTGGAACAGTTAACAAATATTCTTCAAATATCCCGCTTCTTTCTAGGATCGTCAACAACCACCGCCGTGAGAGAAGGCTCAGCAGCTGCATCCAGCATCGTTACTTCGTCTAATACTAGAGGAAGATCTGGAAATAGACTCCATTCACAAGACAAATTGCCCTGAATCGTGGGGTTTCAGTGGCAAGAATTAATTTATTTTGCCCCAAATTTTCCAGGGCTTCCTGTGCTTCCACGTTTTTGTAATTTGTTCTTTCAAATTTCCACCATTGATTTCAAATTTTAGGGCCATCACGTTGTGGATCAATTGCCGCGGTAGAGNCTTTTTCTTTAGAACTCACTAGTGAAGATTCATTAGCGCAGCATCTGTGCGGAGGTCTCGGTGGCTCCGTTTGCCCTGATACGGGCATCCAACACTATTTATGATTCACTGTTTTTCTTTTCTAAAAAAAACGATGTATGTTTTCAGCTTGATCGGGGCGGCGCGCGTCAGCGTCATCAGAGGTAGGCAGACCAAGAAACCAGCTGCATAACTTGAATTCAGAAATGAGTCCTACAAAAGAAATTTTAGCACAACGTGGCCAGTAGAACTGCCACTGGTTTGAGGTTGAAAGATCATCCGATTTTCTGTGTAACAGCAAACCATTTCAGGGTAAAAACCCTTGCATTCCTCTGCGCGATTCCTGCATTTTTTGGCAACGAAAAACTAATATTCTTTTGGATTATTTTTTCTATCTTCCATTGTGCATAAGAGCTGGAACTGTGTCTATTTTTTCTTTTATCATAAAAACATTATTCACTCCTTATTAACTTTGATATTTTCCTTGATTCCCCTGTAAACAGGATCGGTTCTTTTACCTCTTCACTTATTTTCCATCCTTCATTTTTCAAAGGAGCATGATAAATTTTCCTTACCATTAAAACAAATTTATCTTCCTTCAACTATTCTTCTTGAATATCAAAGTATAAAATATCATTTAACCACAAACACCATGTATATTTCTCTTGAATATCCCTTGTGACTTTATTCATATTTTATCATCTTACTGCTCCATGAAATGGCTAAATGTATCAACACTAATCTTCTTATACCTTTATGTCACAAAATGAAATGAAAATTGTATCATTATTATGAAACTCTTTCATTTTGTTGTAAAACAATAAAACCTTATAAAAATTTTCAATGTCTTTGAGACAAAAAAGCATACTTCGTTCTTATCTTGCTTGAATTAAATGTTATAAATATCTAAAATATTTATCATTTATGATAACCTATTTCTCTTTTTGACAAATTACATCTTCTAAACCCAAAATAGATCCTATGATTCTTTATTGATATTTGGGATATTTGGGTTTTCTAAATTATTTAAGAGGTTCATTTTATGGTCTTCTTTGAACATGACTAAACTATCTAAAATATCATTCTTATTTTTAGGAAGTAATGTATCTTTTCTTAAAAAAAATTTTAAGAGGAAAGATGATAGAAAGATTATATTAAAATAAAATGAAGCTATATTATGTTGGAAAGCCCTTAGGATCTACTGGAAAATATTATAGTTTCATGAAAAATAAAGATAGACTCTATAAAATGACCAAGCACCAACGTGAGCATCAAAAATAAGTCATACAAGTTTTTTGTTATAACATTATAACACTATCTCAAATGGGTAGCCACAGCACAAGAAAAAAACACATGTAACTCATCTTTAAGGGCTTTTGATTTACACAACCTACAAATACGTTCTTCTTAGGAGAGTTTAATCCATCTTTCACTTTTAATTCTAAGATGATGAGAACTTAAGTGAAGCTTGCTGATGAGTCATGGTCTGTCAAGTCCTGTTATTGGACCCCTATTATCGAACCCCTGTTATTGGACCCCCGATACAAGATACCAAGTTTGATAGGTCCCGATATCAGACCCCTATTATCAGACCCCCGATATCACGTACGCGATATTGCATACGTGATATTGCGGCCTACATGCGATATCGCGTACACAATATCGTAGTTCCCGTGTGAGCCTATAAATAAAAGGCTGCACACTTGGCTTTGGCATTAGTTCTTAGTCCCTTATCCAAACTCTTATAGTTTTTCCTTCTTAGAGTTAGAATTATTTCTCAGTGCATGCTCGTAGTGTGATGATTGTAATTGTACGGAATCCTTTATTCGAGTGTGACATACTTGGACATGCACATGACCAGAAATAAAGATCGAGATTACTTCATCATTACAGCATTCACTTAGTTTAATTATTTAATTTTTATTATTTTTTATTACTTTCGTAGTTAACATCTTTTTACCCTAAACTCCTATTAAATGTGGAATGAGTACGACCTGATCACGAGCATTTAAGTGTAACTACTTGGTAACCCAGTAACATACCTAGGCCATGCGCTTGGTAATCCCAGTGATAATCATGCACAAGGTCTAAGATGTGTATGGATGATTAAGGAATGGATGCTTATTGCACTTAGGCTAGCTTAGACTCTCTCTCTCTCTCCTAGTTTAGTTGATGTTATTTTCCATTAGCCCCAAGAGTAGCAATAGTATAGGAACACATCATACACCTCACTTTGGACTAAACCATACGTGACAAAGCTAATACTAGTCCAAGCGGGAAGACAACGAACTGTGATCTATGAGTAACTATCTAGATACCACAACTAGTCCGTCTGCATAGTTCGACTGGATCGTGCATGAAACACTCGTATTTGTATGGTTGTGTAGGGGTACCTTGCCACTCATCATTGGCACCGTTTGCCGAGCATGGTGCTAGTTATCTAGATTAGTTATATCATACAAGGTCATTGTATAGGAATTACTGATATATCTTTCAGCAAGAAATAATTACAAAAAGTCACATACAAATTCACACACGATTTCACAACCATGCCTCTCCTACAAGACTACGATAATGTCACATCTAGTAAGGCAATTAATTGGAGAACCAACGAATTATATGACAATGAAGATTGGAGTGTGTAACCTGAAGTGGGGGTTTCTTATAAACATAAACGAAGGCAGCATCATCCTAACACATGAAAGCATAACTTACTAGATGACGATGAACCCCTACTGGCCACTACAAGCCTAACGCAAATACAGGAGGCTGTTCGAATCTCCCAAAGGCATCGTAAAGAGAGCCGCCTACCCAGGCTCGATTTAAACAACTTTCCCAATTTCTCAGGAGGCTATGACTTAGATCCACAACAACATTTACAAGCCTTCTACGATGCCTGTGCATGGAACAACATTGATAATAGTTGGCAAAAACTCAAGCTCTTTCCTATAACACTCATTGGCCAAGCAAAATTATGGTATAGATCGTTAAAACCAAACTCAATACGACGTTGGCCAACAATGGTCGAACTCTTTAATGAAAGATATCAAACCTACGCAAAGAGTGTCAGCCTTGAGGAAACAAATTCAAGAGTGGAAACAAGCACAACATGAACCCTTGGTCATAGCCTTAGAAAGACATTATGCACTGTTAAACAACTGTCCAGGCCATGAGTTCTCCGAGGAAAGGCTAATGTACCATATCATTGATGGGCTTCATGATGAAACAAGAGAGACCTTAGGGATGTATGCCCAAGGTCAACTATACGAACTACAAACCCATCAATTCCAAGAGCTTATTAATCGAGTAGCAAAAGAAGAAGGAAAAATGGCTAGATGGGAGAGTGTTGAAAAACATTAACGGGACCAAAATCTCAACTTAATAGAGGTCCATAATCACAACAAGGATAAATCAACCTATCTCAAGGAGGAAGAACCATCTTTGCTAGTACAAAAATCATTAGATGAAATCAAGGCAAAGATCAATAAGATGTTGGAATGGATGCATAAGAAGTGTGGGGAATATATCAATATTATTGGAGATAGAGTTTTGACAACCCGAGGAGCAGGTCAAAGTATCATTAGACAATTCTAAAGAAGGAATGAAGAAAATAAGAGCTCAACTACCAATCACACATATGAATGCAACATTTGCCTGTACGATCACCCCAAGGGCCAATGCCCAATCTTGTTATATTTATATAAGCATTGGGAAAGCATGTTACACCCAAATTTCGTACAAAGATACTATGTTCGATCATAGTGGCAACAATCCCAATCGTGGGGGAAGCCATCCCTAAACTAGAGACACCCTTCGTATCACTCGAATCCAAATGCTTATCTAGTTCAACATCCTATTTTCCCAATTGGGTCAACATATTCTATCTCACCGCATTATGATTCTCCTCAGTACTATCAGCCCATGTCCTTCACACAACCACTACCTTGTGTCCCTGACACTTCTCCTCAATTTCAACATTCTCATCCTTTCCCTCCTTCTACGTCGCCACCAACTGTTCCTAAAGTGTTTGCACCACAGAAACAACACACGAATGTTACTTATGCTACCATTACCAATAGTAGTGAGAGACATCAGCAACATCGAAGGTGTCCCTTCTTTAGACATGATTGTAGGAAGGGACAACATAGTTCCATGACCACTTCATTCTCCAACTCAGCACAAGTCCAACACTGTGGTGCATCCTTCTCTTCGAACCCAATGCCTCGTGTCACATCATAAAGGCCACCAATTAACACTCCAACAACCATACGGTCCAATGAATCTAGCCATGGAGAGCGACATCCTGATCCTTGCATACCATCTTACGGTCTCAAGTATCATAGTGGGTCAACTCTTTATCTGGGAACCACATCTTATAAATTGCCCCACTACGCTTACTATAATTAGGTGTGTGAACCCCAATGGGGTAAGTATGACCAAGTTTCAATATTTCCAACATGCAAGGATTCTCATCTTTCAACTATTAATCCATGTCATGCTCAACTGTTTAGTTATGGGGGATATCCCCCATTCTAATAACAAGTAGGATTAATAAATATTTTTCATTTTCTTTAATTTTACAATTTTTTATTTTCCAATTTTTCAATTTCTTTTTTTATTACCTTTTTATCTTTTTATAAGTAATCTCATCTATGAATAAAACACTCATGTGGTTCGTTGGTTAAGGTGTGTTCTATGCTATCGAGTCTCGAGTGATCGATTAATTGGATAGTGAGCCCATTACATCCACTCATCCATTCTACAAATAAGAGGTTCTATTTGAGGGTACAGTGATATTCTTAACATCCTTGAAATTTAAAATTAATTTTGTGTTCATTGTACCTAGAATGAAGAAGGATGGACCAAGAGGGAATGATTAGGGTGTGACATCAAGGAAACTTGTGGATTCTCTTTAGTGACATTTGTGGAAGTTATCAGGCAATGTGGTTGTATTAAGATCCTTGTAGATCTAACGCAAAATGAGAGTAAGAGTAATCAAAAGACACTCAAAAATACAATGTTGTTCTAGGGGGTCCCACTGCAAAGACATGCACCCATGCCTAAAGGTTGGCGGCTTCTCTAGATTCAACAGTTAAAAAAATGAAGAAAGTGCCACAAAGCAAAAAATCACTCCTTCCTTAAACAAAATGCCAAGTGATCGTACACCTTGTTGTTCCGATACTCTCATAGTCACTCATCATGGGATGAAACAATGCGGTGTCACTAATCAGAGGAATGGACTTGGTCCTAATCTTGGAACAACGGGTTAATGACACATTAATCATGCTTTACATGCAAGATTCATTGTGCCCTAGGTTAGTTACCTCATGTCCCAATCTCTACAATCCTTTCTATAGTTCGTCTCATCTCGCTGTTCATGTAATTGTAGCTCGTGTCTCGTATAGCGTAAAATTCTTACCTCATTCTGGTGGTATCTACATGTGTGTATTTTGTGAAATTGGTATGGATTACATTTAACCCTTCTAGTACCTATGGACATTTTAAGGTGTGGTTACGCAAGGGAATTATAGGTTGGAACCTGCTTTAGGGAGAACCCACTTGCGTGACTTTTGCAATTTGTACTTGTTACATACCACCACATCATATTATACCCTCTAAGTACTTCATTGTCAAATCTATTCTTTCCTTTGTCATCATTTTATCAAACGTTCCTCAAAACCAGGTCCTTTTATGTATCACCTAAACAAACTAGGTCCAACATTAAACTTTTAGGGCAACTTCCTTAAAAAAATTTCTAACTCTAAAATCACACTAAGCAAAGAATTTAACATTTATTAAAGGCAATGAGTAAGGTATGAAATCATTGAACTTTTTTCAATAACCTTACTAACAATTGATCTTTTTGTGATTATAGATGGCCCCTAAAAGAAGACAACAAGGAGGACCTTCTCAAGGTGCAACCAAATGACCAGGGGGCGCAGAGGCCAAGGACTTCATGCAAAACATGCAGAGTAGGAGGCACAATCACTCAGCATCCATCATAGAACTCCTATTACTACATAATCTATCCAAGAAAAAGGTGGTGAGGTTAGGGCCCAAGCCTATGAAGAGGAATAACGACTATTTGCGGTATAACATGTCAAGGCCAATCAAGTGTTCCCGCAATTGCCATGTTCATGGAAAGTTCCGACTCCATCAAACATTGGAACATCAGCATGGATGAATCATAATCCTTGGATAGAAGAGGAGAAATGTCAAGTGCTTCTTCAATGGTATCAATCTCAGAAGCCTGATCGTGCAAGATAAAGGAGAGGCACCCATAGAGGAGCCACCACTACCAAGAACCCCATGAGTTCCACAAGTTTTATTTTTTATGTCTGTGTCCAAATTTTTTTTAATTCTCCACTACAGCATAAATAAATTCCTAGTCAATCAATAATCCCATACCTATCCACTATGTAATCAATTGAACTTGTTCCTCACTTTCTTTAACTCGAGAACAAGTTGTTATTCAGTTGTGAGGTATGATGAGTCATGGTCTGTCAGGTCTTGTTATCGAACCCCTGTTATCGGACCCCCGATACAAGATACCAAGTCTGATAGGTCCTAATATCGGACCCCTATTATCGGACCCCTGATATCGCGTACGTGATATCACAGCCTGCTTGCGATATCGTGTACATGATATCGCAGTTCTCGTGTGAGCCTATAAATAAAAGGCGACACACTTGGTTTTGGCATTAGTTCTTAGTCCCTTATCCAAACTCTTGTAGTTTTTCCTTCTTAGAGTTAGAATTATTTCTCAGTGCATGCCTGGAGTGTGATGATTGTAATTGTACAGCATCCTTTATTTGAGTGTGATGTACTTGGACATGCACATAACCAAAAATAAAGATTGAGATTACTTCATTATTGCAACATTCACTTAGTTTAATTATTTCATTTTTATTGTTATTTATTACTTTCGTAGTTAACATCTCTTTACCCTAAACTCCTATTAAATGTGAAATGAGTACGACTTGATCACGAGCATTTAAATGTGACTACTTGGTAACCCAGTAGCGTACCTAGGCCATGCACTTGGTAATCCCAGTGGTAGTCATGCACGAGGTCCAAGATGTGTATAGATGATTAAGGAACAGATGCTTATTGCACTTAGGCTAGCTTAGACTCTCTCTCTCTCTCCTAGTTTAGTTGAGATTATTTTCCATTAGCCCCAGGAGTAACAATAGTATAGGAACACATCATACACCTCACTCTGGACTAAATCATATGTGATAAAGCTAATACTAGTCCAAGGGGGAAGACAGCAAACTGCAATCTACGAGTAACTGTCTAGATACCACAACTAGCCTGTCTACGAAGTTCGATCGGATCGTGCGTGAAACGCTCGTATTCGTATGGTTGAGTGTAGGGGTACCTCGCCACTCATCACTTGCTAATAACATTTTGATACTTTGTGGGAATAGAAACTAAGATAATGAACTTCTACATTTAGTTTATTAGATCTAATGTAGTGTAAATAAAATTATCTCTTGCCTTCCACATTAGACCACATCTATGTTTAAACCTTCAGCTTGACTAATTGGTGAATATGCTTAGGATTTTGTAACATGTGCTCCTAAGAGATATTCCATTTTCTCAATCATTACATCCCCTAAAAATACCAACCCTGATCCCATGAATCCTCAAGAACTACTTTAAAGAATTTGTCTTGCCTTCAAGTATGCAAGCTATGAGTATATTGATGTAATTGATAAAAGGTTTCTGCTTCAAAAGGTAATAAATCTTATTCACATAATAACATTAAGTAAGATGTTTGCATCTTCACCTTTAACTCATCAAGAAGAAAGGTTTTTTGTACTCTTTCAATATCTTTTCAAAGTTTAGCATATAGTCCAAGTCCCCAAATAACATGTTCATACAATACATTAGGGTAGATGATAGTATAAAAAGTTTATTTTATGACCTTCCAAGCCTAGAGTCCTAAGTCATTACACTTGTTTTTTAAAGCATATAGAGCCTTGAAATCTCCTACTATTTCTTCTTTTATGTACTTCCCCCACATACAATTTTTCATATAAATAAGACCCAAATATTTAAAGGAATCTACTATTTGCACATTGGTACCTCCAAAATGTAAGTTATAATAATTATTTCTTATACCCATATCATCAATTTGATTTTATCTACATTTACTTAAAGACAAGATGAACAATAATAATTTTCTAAAATTTACAATATATTTTGTATATCTTTTGAAGTATAAAAAAAGATTCACTACTTGGGATCTAATTCTAATAGCATGACCATCTTTCCCGTTGCACAACTATTCCTACATTTCATCAATAAAGATACAAAGAGAGTTGGAGAAAGTGGATAACTTTGCTTAACTCCAATTTTTCTTTCAAATTGAAATATTTTATCTAAATTTTTACCAATAATTTTAATAATCACTTCCTCATACAATCTTTGAGTTGTTGTAATCAAATCTGAAGAGAGGCCAATTATATGCAAGCACAACCATAATTTTGTATGGATCACTGAATCATATGTTTTTGCAAAATCAATAAAACAAATAAAAATTTCTAGGTATTCATTTTTACAAACTACATGTAGTGTCTAAGAGTAACTAAGTAATCAATAGTGTAGTGATTTTTTCTAAACCTGCTTAACATCTTGGCTTAACCTAGTTATCTTTAGTCCAAGAACTAATTCTCTTTTTTAGTCGAGTGTCCAACAACAACTTGGAAAAATACTACTTATAACAATTATTCAATAATTGTTCAAATTTTTTTTATCCCCTTTTTATATAACAAGATAGCTTGACTAGTTATCCAATGTTTATTTAATCCTTGCTCTATTCCTAAATTTAATTTGTGCCAAATTTCTCTATGAATAACAGATCCGACCCACTTTAATAATTCTGCATGTAAATCATCTAAATCCATAGCATCCAAACAAGCTAGGGAACAAAAAAATCAATTATGAGGAGCTACACACTTAATCATTGCATCGCACCATTATAATAAATGACTATCCTTCCAACTATGAAAGAGAAATAAGAAAACTAGAGGGGTTGAGGGTGGGGAAGGGAATGTTGAAACCTGAAATAAGTGAAACATAGGTATACCCTAAGATATATAGTCTAATTAGAACTTTATATAACTCAACATTGTCCACCAAAATCAAACCCATAACCTAGAGAATCCAAATCAAGTTCCTTACCACTAGGCTAACACCTCATTTTTTGAAATAAAAAATTTGAGCCAATAGCAAACCATACATAATACCACATTCACACCTTTAGACATATACCTGAAAAACAAAAACAAAAAAGAAAATACACGATGGA
Source organism: Gnetum montanum (assembly GCA_015680685.1). NCBI lineage: Eukaryota > Viridiplantae > Streptophyta > Gnetopsida > Gnetales > Gnetaceae > Gnetum > Gnetum montanum. Next base: position 125,264 of record MNCI01038314.1, on the reverse strand, counting down.
GTGCATGCATGATAATTGGTTGATAATAGGGAACAAATGCATCCATCATAGTATATACATTTTTGTCAAACTAACAATGAGGTATTAACTTAGTGGTACGAGTCTTAGCGTAGTAACCCAGTGTCATAGGTGACAAATTGAAAGGATAGGTAGAAGATTTAGAATAAGAAAAAGTAAACCAATGAATTTACTAATTTACCTATTTTTACCATCTTATAAAAATATTTTGTGTTAGCTTTTATTTGCAAAATAATAAAATATGGAAGCTTACTTATAGAAGTATTTTGATTATTGAAACTAACACTAAAATTGATGTTTCATTAGGGGTTGGTATTGAAACCCCAAAAAAATTGTAATATAAGGACACCCTAAGATATATAGTCTAATTAGAACTTTATAATTTAGCATTGCACACCAAAATCAAACTGATGAGTGGCAAGTCATCCCTATGCCCAACCATACAAACCACAAGCATTCACTAACAATCTAATTGAATTCCCTAGACTTTAGTTCTCCAAATGCCAATAACAAAGATAGTGATCTACATACATGATCATTTTCTTCTTGGCTTCACTTGTGTCGATGTAACTATATGGTTAAGTGAGATCCAAGGCACATGATATGTATTGATTTTTATGTTTTATCTTAATTATCCTAAGCGTGAAATAAAGTAATTAATTGGAAACTAATCTAACTAACTAGAGTTTTTGCATAAAATTAGAGTCCAGAGGAATCCAGAAAAGCTTAGAATAATGGAAAATGTTTGAAGAGGGCTTGGAATACACGTCAAATGGAGATTCTTAGTAGATTTACATGCCAAGGAAAGCAAAACTAGATGTATCACGATGGAAAATGTAAGGTTTGAAAGTAAAATGACTAAGGGATAAGGAGTTTAACCATCCCAAACAAGAAGTATGCAAGTGGGTCGTCCCCATAACAAGCTCATGCCTTTAATGCCCTTGCATGCCCTCAAACCAAGGAGTCCATGGATCCTAAGGATGATTAATGGTTGTGAATCATTAAAAACCAAATAACCAAAGAAATCATTAGAGAATTCCAATTGTTTACCAATCGAACCCATCAATACATTCATGAAAAGAGGCAATGAGGTGGTATATGAAAAGAATTGGTGGATGAGAGAAAGTATGGAATGGAGTTCTACATGGTGATCACATGAAGTTCCTTGTGGAAGATGTGATTAATATGATTGAATAATTTCCTTCCTTATTCTAAATCAAGACCATCCACGTCCAATGACTTTCCATTGATACATTAGACCATTCCACCCCCAAGGTACAAGAACATCCCCACAGCCCACTCTTCATTCTAAAAAAAGAAGAAAAGAGAAGTAAGAAGTGAAAAGGGCCTTAGTTAGAGAGGTCCTTTAGGCATGGGTAACATGTCTTTCCAGCCCCATAACCAATTCTTGTAGCCTATTATTGTGTCTAAGGGGTGTGCTTTGAATTTCCAATGTTTTTTTTTTTTCAAATGAAAACCACAGCATGCAAAAACATTACTTCCTATTTATCAATTAATAGAGGAATGGTGAGAAATCCATGGAAATACTCATGCAACGCCAAATGGTAGGCAAGTACAAAATTGACAAATCCCCTTGAAGTCACATCCTTGTTCATCCACTTAATTTGTTCCAAGTTTAAAAACTATGAAGGCCACCATTTCATTTTAAAATTCTATTAAGAAGGGACCTCATATTTCCAACATGAGGAAACACCATAGAGTTGTGTGGAGTGGTGGATGACATGGACTCACTACCTCTTATCATGAAAAGAATCAATGTCCCTTTCGTAAACATCAAAATTGTAAAATGAAATCCAACCATTTGCAATCAATTAAATAGTGAACTTACAAACCACCATCAATAAGCAATTGTAGTTAACACCAAAGTCGTGATGGCAATAAAGAAAAAAAGGAAAAATGTAAGAAAATTTCAAATAAAATAAAATATAGAAATAATTGTAAAATACCCAAGAAAATGGAAAATGTACTAAAGACGATGTAAAACAAAAAAGTTAAAAACCCAAGAGCCACTTTGTAAGATCCTAGCATGGATGACCATCTCTACCATGATTAAGTTGGAAGGGGAAGATCCAAAAGATCACGCGTGCTTGACCATCTATTGAGGCATTATTCCCATTGGTTACTCGTGGTTCATGAAAAGGCTTTAGTTGTTGGGTGTTGACTAATAATTTTTTATTTGGGTTATTAAGATGGTAGATCCTCATGGCCCTAGATGGAAAGGTTTCATAGATAACATAAGGGCCCTCCTATAGCATTTGAAATTTTGTTCATTGTGGAACATGCATGGGGTTTGAGTAGAGCACCTTATCTCCTGATTGAAACTTTACTTTCCTAATCTTGAGGTCATGGAATTATTTACTATGTGCCTTATGCACCACATTTGATGACAAGACCACTAATCAATTCTCATCTAGCATGTTGAGGTTCATTAATCTTTCTTTTTATGCTAGACTTGGATCCAAGTCAAGGTCACATGTAGTCAAAAGTGTATGAAGTTCTACTTGGATGGGAAGTGTTGGAAGTTTTCCATACACTAACTCATAGGGAGAGTACCCCATAGGAAGTTTCCATGTTGAACGATAAGCCCAAAGGGCATTGTTGAGTTTATTGCTCCAATCCTTCGTATATTTACTAACAATGTGAGTTGGTATTTTGGGTATTTTCCTATTAGTGAATTCAGCTTGATTGTTGCCTTGGGCTGACATGGAGTTGTTAATTTATGTTCAACCCCTGATGAGTGGCAAGGTACCCCTACACTTAACCATACGAATATGAGCATTCTCATGCACGATCTGGTCGAACTCCACAGACGGACTAGTTGTGGCACCTAGACAATTATCCTTAGGTCGCAGTTCATTGTCTTCCCACCTAGACTAGTATTATATTTGTCACATATGGTTTAGTCCAGAGTGAGGTGTATGATGTGTTCCTAATCTAACGCTACTCCTGAAGGCAGTGGAAAATAATATTAACTAAGCTAAGCTAGGAGGGAAAAGGGTAAGAGAATCTAATCTAGCCTAAAGTGCAATGAGCATCCATTCCTTGATCATCCGTACACATCTTGGACCTCATGCATGACTACCACTAGGATTACCAAGCATAGATCCTAGGTACGCCATTGGGTTACCAAGTAGTCACACTTAAATGTTTGTAATCAAGTCGTACTCATTCCGTGTTGCTAGGAGATAAGGGTGAGAGGGACTAATTAGGAAAGTATTAAATAACAATTAAATAAATGAATAAACAAAGTGAATGCTGCAATGATGAAGTAATCTCAATCTTTATTGCTGGTCATGTGCGTGTCCAAGTACGTCACACTTGAATAAAGGATTCCATACAATTACATTCACCACACTGCAGGCAGACACTGGAAAATAATCTATCTCTGGAGGGATCAAATTGCTAAATCTTCGCTACAATCTAACCTATATGTTGTCAAACAAGGGAGATCTGCTTCTTATTTATAGACATTACGGCGGACTACGATATTGTGTATGCGATATCGTAGGGGAAGACGCGATATCGTGGGGGATGCGATATAGCGGCGAACGCAATCTCGCGTACGCGATATCGAGGCCCATGCGATATCGCGTTCCATCATACCCCCACGACTGAATAAAAACTCGTCCTCAAGTTACAGTGATTACACAATGGATAAGTATGAGATTATTAATGGAAAAAGAAATGAGACAATGTCGCAGTGTGGGAAGAAAACGCAACACACAAAATATGCTACAACTACAAAAATTTGGAACTCATGTAGTTCCTGGTGGCGGTGGCTTCTCCATTGGTGCCTTCCCTTTGTCTTGTGCTCCAGGCTTTGAGGGCTGATGGTGTTGAAGTATGGCCTAGAGTTTCTCCTCTTGTAAGGCCTTGAGTGCCTTGGCTTGCGTGTAAGTTTGTGCTTGTGCCATAGAGGCATCCCAGTCAGCCTTCTCTTTTTCTTCCGCCACCCTTTTATTCTCTGTCAACAATTTATTAATTCACTTGGTTCTGAAAGTGTCTAGCTAGTTCTGAGCAACCTTTGGCCCTGTATTCAGAAGGTTTAATAATTCCGAAATGGCTTGAATAGAGAAATCAATAGTCACACCGCAGTTGTTAACCATGGTGCCTTCTTTTTTATTGTGCCAAAATTGGTACATTTTCCCTAAGTACCAGGCACTGCTTTTAGAAAGGGTAGGCCTTGATTATACAACAGTAGGGTCTTCTTGGTGGATACTAAATGATTTTTCCTCCTGCTTTGCATGTTGTTCGGTAGGAACTTGTACTTCACCTCTCCTAGGTCGTTTGATCGCACCTTGAGCAGGACCTTCCTGTTGTCTGCGTTTCGGGGCCATCTGCAATCACACGGGACCAATCGTTAGTAAGGTTGTTACCAAAGTTAGGTTATACCTTACTGCTTGCCTTAATAGATTTACTTTATTTCCGTGTGATGGTAATTATTGGAAGAACATGTCCTCGAAAGATTATAATGTTGAGTCCTCTTTGCTTAGGTGGTTTCCAAATTTAATTTTCTAGTATAGCTAAGGGGATTAAATGATTTATGGGCACAATTATTTTAAGTTTTACAACTAATTACCCTTAAATATGTCCTTCGGGCGATGATGAATTTCAAAAAATTTATGTGCTATTCGGCATGTGCCCTACCCCCATGACTAAGCTAAACTCTCCGGGATCAAGTAGGTTCAAACGAAAGGAAAATCAGAGTACCAGCGAGCGAGTTATGGATATGAAAGCATGGGATTCGTAATCACAAGTCGTAGAGAGGAATTGAAAAATGTCCCCTACGTGAACAATTGCAAATGATGTTGATTAGCATAGGGGGATTACGTATATATATTTTCATTAAAGTTAGAGCACTTAGAGAATGTACCGAATTTTTAATATTTCTTTGAAATTAAATGATGTAAACTAAGGAAATATGAACGATTGTTAAAGGGTTCCAAGGTAATTCAACTAGTTCTGAAGGCACGAAAATTATGATGGTATAGTATTTATCAATAAGGACCTCAGATGGGAGAAAAAGGCTATGTGGATCCTCCCCAAAGAAGGTTCCAACCTATAATGCCCTTGTGTAACCACACTTAAAGTTTCCTTAGGCACTAGAAGGGTTAAATGTAATCCGCACTAACTCCACAAAACCCACACATGTAAATATCATAGGAATGAGATGAAAATTCTATGCTACACGGGACACAAGTTACAATTACATAAACAATGAGATGAGATGAACTAGAGAAAGGGATCGTAGAGATTGGGACATGAGGTAACTAACCGAGGGCACAATGAATCCTACGTAAAAAGCATGATTAAGGTGTCATTAACCTGTCATTCCAAGATTTGGACCAAGTCCATTCCTCTAACCAATGACATCGCATTGCTTCATCCCATGGTGAGCAACTATGAGAGTACCATAACAACAAGGCGTACGATCACTTGGTGTTTTGTTCAAGGGAGGAGTGATTTTTGTTTTATGGCACTTTGTTTTTCTTTTCTTTTTCTTTTTCTTTTTCTTTTTCTTCTTTTTGAATATTGAATCCAGAGAAATCGCCAACCTTCAGGCATGGGTGCATGTCTTTCTAGTGGGACCCCCTAGAACAGCATTTTATTTTTGAGTGCCCTTTTGATTACTCTTACTCCCATTTTTCATTAGATCTACAAGGATCTTAGTACAACCACATTGCATGATAACTCCCACAGGTGTCACTAAAGAGAATCCTCAAGTCCCCTTGATGTCACACCCTAATCATTCCCTCTTGGTCCATCCTTCTTCATTCTGGATACAATGAACACAAAATTAATTTTAAGTTTTAAGAATTTCAAGAATATCACTGTACCCTTGAACAGAACCTCTTATTTGTAGAGTGAATGAGTGGGTGTAATGGGTTCACTGTTCCAAATAATTGATCACTCGTGACTTAATAACATAGAACACACCTCAACCAATGATCCACATGAGTGGTTTATTCATAGACGAGATTAATTACAAAGATGTTAAAAAAAACAAAAACACAAAAAGATAAAAAGATAGAAAGATAAAACAAAAGTTGAAAAATGAAAAACTGAAAAACAAAAAGTTGTAAAATTAAAGAAAACTGAAAAATATTTATTAATCCTGCTTGTTATTTAGAATGGGGGATATCCCCCATAACTAAACGGTTGAGTATGGCAAGGATTAATAAATGAAATATGAGGATCCTTGCATGTTGAAAGTATTGGAACTTGGCCATACTTATCCCCTCGGGGTTCACACACTTGATCATAATGAGCATAGTGGGGCACCTTGTACGATGTAGTTCCCAGATAACGAGTTGACCCACTATGATATTTGGGACCGTTAGATGGTATGCAAGGATTGGGTTGTCGTTCTCCATGTCTGTGTTCATTGGGCCGTATTGTTGTTGGAGTGTGAGTGGGTGGCCCTAATGAAGTTACATGAGGTGTTGGGTTTGAAGGTAAGGGTGCACCACAGTGTGAGACTTGTGCTGGGTTGGAAGATGCAGTGGCCTCAGAATTGTGTTGTCCCTTCTTATGGCCGTGTTTAAAGAAGGGACGCTTTTGATGTTGAGGAGGCTTCTCATTGTTGTTAGTAGTAGTAGCACAAGTGTTGTTTGTGGGTTGTTGCGGTGGTGCAGGTACCTTAGGAATAGTTGGTGGCGATGTAGAAGGAGGGAAAGGATGAGAATGTTGNAACTCTGGATGTAGCGTATTTCCCCAATGCTTATGTAAATGTAACAATATTGGGCATTGGCCCTTGGGGGTGATCGTACAGGCATATGTTGCATTCATATGTATGATTGGCAATTGAGCACTTATTCCCTTCATTCATTCTTTCTGAATGTCTAATGTTTTGTCCTACTTCTTGGGTTGTCAAAACTCTATCTCCAATGATATTGACACATTCTTCACACTTTTGATACATCCATTCCAACATCTTATTGATCTTTGCCTTGGCTTCTTCTAGTGATTGTTGTATTGGCAAAGATGATGTTTCCACCTTGAGATTGGTTGATTTCTCCTTTTTATGATCAGGGACCTTTGTTGGGTTGAAATTTTGGTCCCGTTGATGTTTTTCAACACTCTCCAATCTAGCCATATCTCCTTCTTCTTTTGCTACCCACTTAATAAGCTCTTGGATTTGATGGGTTCGTAGTTTGTATAGTTGACCTTGGGCATACGTTCCTAAGGTCTCTCTTGTTGCATCATGGAGCCCATCAATGATATGGTACATTAGCCTTTCCTCGGAAAACCCATGGCCTGGACAGTTGTTTAACAATCCATAATATCTTTCTAAGGCCTTGTCCAAGGGTTCATGTTGTGCTTGTTTCCATCCTTGGATTTGTTTCCTCAAGGCTGACACTCTTGCGTAGGTTTGATATTTTTCGTTAAATAACTCTACCATCGTTAACTAGCGTTGTATTGAATTTTGTTTTAACGATCTATACCATACTTTTGCTTGGTTAACGAGTGTCATCGGGAAGAGCTTAAGTTTTTGCCCAACTGTTATCAATGTTATTTCATGTGCAAGCATCGTAGAAGGCTTGTAAATGTTGATACGGATCTAAGTCATAGCCTCGGGGGGGGTTAGGAAAGTTGTTTAAATCGAGCTTGGGTAGACGGCTCTCTTTACGATGCCTACGTGAGATTTGAACAGCCTCCGGTATTTGCGTTAAGCTTGTAGTGGCCAGTGGGGTTCATCGTCATCAGGTAAGTTATGCTCTCTAATGTTGGGATGACGTTGTTCTCTTTCATATTTATAAGAAACCCCTACTTCAGGTTGTATACTCCAATCTTCACCGTCATATAGTTCATTGGTTCTCCAATGAACTTCCTCACTAAGTGTAGCATTATCGTGTTCTTGTAGGAGAGGCATTGTTGTGTGTGAATTTATGTGACGTTTTATAATTACTTCTTCTACGAGATATATCGTTAAGTTCTTTACAACGACCTTGTATGATATAACTAATCTAGATAACTAGTACCATCCCTGGCAACGGTGCCAATGATGAGTGGTGAGGTACCCCTACACTCAACCATACGAATACGAGCGTTCTCACGTGCGATCCGATCAAACACCACAAGCGGACTAGTTGTGGCACCTAGAAAGTTATCCTTAGGTCACAGTTCGTTGTCTTCCCACCTAGACTAGTATTATATTTGTCACATATGGTTTATTCCAAAGTGAGGTGTATGATGTGTTCCTAAT
>MNCI01038314.1:103125-116836 GCA_015680685.1 Gnetum montanum | reverse complement strand
TGTTGCTAGGAGATAAGGGTGAGAGAGACTAATTAGGAAAGTAGTAAATAACAATTAAATAAATAAATAAACAAAGTGAATGCTGCAATGATGAAGTAATCTCAATCTTTATTGTCGGTCATGTGTGTGTCCAAGTACGTCACACTCGAATAAAGCATGCCATACAATTACATTCACCACACTACGGGCAAACACTGGAAAATAATCTATCTCTGGAGAGATCAAACTGCCAGAGCTTCCCTACAATCTAACCTATATGTTGTCAAACAAGGGAGAGCCACTTCTTATTTATAGACATTGCGGCGGACTGCGATATCGCGTACGCGATATTGCAGGGGAAGACACGATATCGCAGGGGATGCGATATCACGTCCCATCAACCCCTAAGTGTTGCATGAGCTTGTGAAAAGTGGCATCTATGAAATGTGTATCATTATCAAAAATTAGTGCATGTGGCATACCAAACCTATTTACAACATTTTGTTGCACAAATTGGGCTGTTGTAGATGATGAATAGTTGGTGGTCACTACAGCTTTAGCCCATTTCGTACAATAGTTAACAGTTATAATAATATATTCCTTTCCATTAGACATAGGGATGATGGACCCCATGAAATCGATCCCCCATAGATTAAAAGGATCCAATGGTTGGATTCATTATTGAGGCCCTTCCATATGAGCTGTCATTCCTCCATCACATTTGCATCTATCATAGGAGTAGAAGAATTGATGGACATCCCTAAAGATTGTAGGCTAATAATATCTTGCCATGAGGATCTTAATGGTCATTCGCCTCTCAACATAATGGCCCCCACAAGGGCTTTCATGAGCGTTGTGAAGGACTCAAAGTTGGTCAACATCAGGTACACACCATCGTACTAGGCCATCTACATAAACCTTATAAAGGTTACTATTAATCTCCATGAAATGTTTGGCTTGTTGAAGAAATTGTTGTTTCTTTTTGCAGTCCCACTCCTGTGGCATCTCCTATGTGAGCAAATAGAAGAGTATGTTGCCATACTAGTTGATGTCTTTGGGATCTTATTCATTAACAGCACTAGTAAAGAGGAGTTCATTAGGAAATTAATCTGAGAGTGGGCTCTCCTCCTCCTTGATATTCCATTGTAACCGAGACAAGTGATCAATGACCACATTCTCAATTTCCTTGTAGTTCACCATTGTAAGACCAAACTCTTGAAGGATCACTAGCCACCATATGAGATGGGGGCTCACCATTGGCTTATTCACAAGGAACTAAATAACACTATGATGAATGTGCATAAACACTTTATATCCAACCACATAGTGCCTGAATTTCTCCAATGCATACACCACCACAATAAACTTCTTTTTTGTAGTTATGTAGTTAAGTTGTGCATCCACAATGCTCCTGCTTACACAATGGATGTAATGTGGATATTTCTGATTATCTAGTTGTATAAGCATGGCTTCTAAGGCATAGTTCAATGCATCTGTCATGATGTAGAAGGGTTTGAACTAGTCTAGTGCTCATAGAATGGGAGTTTCTACAAGCTTCTACTTAAGGTGCTGGAATGCATGCTCTCATTCCTTGTTCTAAATGAATGGTGAATCTTTCTTTGTTAGCTTTATCAATGCCTTGATGATCTTCAAGAAGTTTTTGATGAAGTGCTTGTAGTAACTAGTGTATCCAAGGAATGACCTCACATCTTTGATAGTTTCTAGTTGTTTGGTTATTCCTTGGATGACCCTAACCTTTTTTGGGTCTACTTTGATCCCTTCATTAAAATTTGGTATCTGAAGACATTGCCCTCTTAGACCATCAAATGGCTCTTTTGCTAATTAAGCCTTAAGTTAGTTTCTACACATCATTGAAGCACTTACTCCAAATGGTCCAAGGCTTGCTCAAAAGTAGCCCCATAGGTAGAGAAGTCATCCATGAAGACTTCTACCCTACTATTGATTTATTATTGGAAGATGCTAAGGACCAATCGTTGGAATGTAGTAGGAGCATTGCATAAGCCAAAGGGCATATTTCTGTATGCAAAATTCCCCTAAGGACTTGTGAACGTCATTTTGGCTTGGTCCTTTGGCACAATCTATATTTGGTTATAGCTACTATAACCATCTAAAAAGTTGTAATAATAATGCCCTGCAATCATATCCAACACTTGGTCCACAAATGGAAATGGAAAGTGATCTTTATAAGTAGCCTGAAGTCTATATAGATCCTCCACTTGCCTTCTTTCTTTGGCACTATAATAAGTGGGCTAACCCACTTGCTATCCACAATGGAATAAATGAACCCTACCTTGAGGAGTTGTTCTATCTCCTCCTTAACAATCTGCTTGAGCTTGGGGTTTAAGCATTTCTACGGTTGCTTCTTTGGTTTGATGGAGGAGTCTATATATATTTTGTGATGACATATCATTAGATCAATCTCAATGAGCTCAAGGTACCAAGCAAATGTTGTTGACCATTTGTTAACAACTTCCAACAATTTCTTTTTTTGCAAAGGAGCAAGAGTAGCATTAATGATAACCAACTTACCATTATTGAGAAATGCATATTCCATTCTAGTCAATAGAGCCTTTAACTCAAGGGGCTCCTCCTTGAAGTTCTTAGGGATCTCCAACTCTTCCCAATTGATTTTACCTTGTTCATCAAACAGTTGGCGATGGATCTACTCCAAGTAATCCATGATTTCCATGTAAGAGCTTATGAGGCTCTCGGTTGGTTCAATGCACATTGTTGATTCAGCCTCTCTATCAATTTTCAACCACTAAGTACCTTCTTGTTTAGTGGCTACTACATATAGGCACCTTTGAGTTTCTGTGACATCAATACATTGATTACATGCTTTAAGTAATGTGCTCTTTACAGTTCACAATCTTTGCACGTAGTTGTCCCCTGTGTCAGTCTACACTATGCATGAAACATGATTTTTCTCAATCTTACCAAATTCATTCTCCTTGGAAATTTCCAAGGAGATATCTCTTATCATTAATTATGCATCAATAGTACCTAGCCATGCCCTTCCCATTATAATAGGGAAATCCTCCTTACCATTTTCCACATGGATTACCAAGAAATTGGTAGGATATGACCACCCACAAACAATGGTCACAATATCCTCCACTAATCCTAAAGGAAGAGTGATGGATTGGTCTACCAATTCTAATATGATATTTCTCTTTTTCAAAGGAGGTAGGTTCCAGACTTTGTACATTTCTTATGAAATCAAATTAACTTTAGAACTTAAGTCCAAAAGAACCTTGCATGGTTCATTTTTGACAATTTGCAAATAAATAAGGGGACTCCCAGGATTAGATCTCTTCTTGAGAAGATGGTTGGCCTTAATCTAATTAGTGACTATGTGGGTCAACATGACAATGTGTAACTGGGAAGTTTTTTGGTTTGAAGGAGGCTCGACAAACATTGTTGAGGAGGTAGGTTATGCAATTTACAAGCATCGTGAAAGGCTTGCAAGTGATTTGTTCGATATGAATTGTACCTCCCTTCAAACTTGAGAATATTATTCATATCTAACTATTTGATCTAGCAATCTTTCACATGCCTCATCGGTATTCGTACAGCCTCTACAATGTTCAACATGTTCTTGGTTGCCAACAGAGACTCATCATAGTCATAGTGGTCTCGATGGCCTCTATCATGGCCATGATGCCTATGACAAGTCCTATTGTCCCTCCTTTCTCTATGATGATCATCTTCCTACTTCTCATGCCCATGGTCTCTATCATTTCAGTGGGATCTGCAATTATCCCTTCCCACTGTTCACCTCCATCATGATTGTTATTACCTCTGCAACTTTGATCGGAGTTGAAGGAGGAAGACAATGAGGATGAAGAAGTTGAAAAGGAAGGAGAACTAGCATCATAGTAGTGCCTACTACTCCCCCTTCTTTGGTTCCTACCCCAATGACCATGTTTGTCTTGTTCTTTGTGCTTATCATTGTTCCTGCCTTGTTTACCCTCTTTTGAGGCCCCCTAATCTTGGGGCCCATTCCTCCTAGAACCAAGGTTGTCAATAGTGGACTACAGACACTAGTTAAGGATCTCCTTGTCAAAAAGAGGAGGAGAATCAATGTATTGATAGGTCCCCAAAAAGAAGTCCTCTCCTTCTTTGTGTGTCTGCATGAACAAGTGGGTAGGATCTTGTTTGCCTTTTGAGGCCTCATGTTAGGCTTCCATTTGTCGATCTTTCTTTTTCTATGCTTCTATGGGATGATAATTCTGATAAGCATGATCTTGCATTTTGTACTTTGCATTGAGTCTTACAATTCCTAGCTTGATAAGATTGTTCAATAGCATTACAGGAACAGATTGGTCGAGAGGCAACATGATGTTGCCTTCCATGTCCCTTTACCACAGTTGCTCATTTTGGTGCAAGATGAAGGTGAAGTCCAAAGTATAGGCATCCACATAAGTGTAGACCACCTTAAATTGTTGAGGCACTGATGTTCTATGATCTTCCTGTCTTTGTTGATTGGATTCACCTATGAATGGTGGTGGAGAGTCTTCCCTGTGAGAAAAAGCCATATTCGGTGATTGAGAAAAACAATGTGCTTTTTTTTTTGTCTTTAATGATGTTAGCGTTAGGTTCCTTTTACAACAAATGATTTCACTATCTCTTCTAGGTAGTGCACTTAGTTAACCAAAATCCCCGACAATGGCACTAATGATGAGCAACGAGTAGTCTCTACACCCAACCATACAAATCATAAGCGTTGACTAGTGATCAAGTCGAACTCCATGGACTTTGATTCCCCAAATGCCAATAGCAAAGATAGTGATCTACAAATGTGATTGTTGTCTTCTTGCCTTCACTTATGTCGGTGCAAGTGTGTGGTTAAGTGAGAGCCCAGGCTTGATTTTTATGTTTTATCTTGCAAGTACCATGCAAGTCACGCAGTTTTAATTCAACAAGTGAGATTAAGAAACGTGTCACTTCAAGGACCAAGTAAAAATGAAAATACAGGTGAGCAGAGCATGGTGTAGCTATGACAAACGTATATCACTAGTTTACCACGACGATTCAAAAATATATCTGCTACTGGACAAACCAACATGAATTTCCAAACCAACCAACGGCATGGACATCCACGGAAGAAAATGACTGAAAGTCAGAAGCACTTGCTATCTAATCCATCTCTGACTTATCATTAACTCCTTCACTGTCCAGCGTTCCAGCATTGATCGGTTTCACGAGACAGTACAACGACAAACGTGGAATGACCATAATCATGGACAACAAACACCAGCCGCACCACCCATTTATTTATGATAATAACAGTTTTAACGCCTACAAGAGACTGCTGGACCCGCATCATGGATTTTTGAAATGAAGCCACCGAAGCTTTAAAAGAATTAAAGAAGAATATCAGAGAGATTCTGAGCTTTTCTTCTCATGCCCCTACACATGGAGAGTCTCAATTACCAGGTGAGCTTGTATGGTAGGTAAGTTCATCTTACAAAAATTCGGAGTTCACCAAAAAACTCATGGTACAAGTACAAGTTTACTAACCATTGTTCATGCTGAGATCTCGCGATTGAAACCTTTTTTTTACAACTTCTTCAAATTTTTTAAGTTTTGTGATTTGAAAAAGCTCTGTGTCACAGCACAAAACTCATGTGAATTCGCCATGTGCATATTACAGCCATGTAACTACTGCATCAGAGTTCATATAGGATAGATGTCAGCTCATATGAGCTGAACATGTGCAAGGGGCATCAATAGATAAGAGCAACAACCGGAAATTTTTCAAGAGCAACAACCGGAAATTTTTCAAGAGCAACAACTAAGTACATATGAAATAGAACGAAAAATTTGTCACATTTATGACAAAGCATTTAGCACAATATAAAAGTCATAAAACATATTCACCATCCACAATATTATGCGATTCTTTTCTGCTTAAATTTGCAATACACAGTAACAACCTAATACTACGTGCGCAACCCATTTGCAATACACAGTAACAACCTAATACTATACTATGTGCGCAACCCATTAGAGACCGTATTTTACTTTTATTTAGGAGGAAGAATCATACCATAATTATAAGTATACTAGAAAGAAGGTCGTATTAAAATGGAGCGACATAAAATAACGTAAAAGATCCACGTCAAAACGTTGTGGGTAGTTGTAGGTTGCATTTGCATGAGAGGCGTAGAGATGGCTCCAGCTGCGTCTCTTCCACATCTTCCCTCCACTGCAGCTCCTTTTGTCTTTATCATTTTAAAGTAAATGAATTGAATTTGGAGGGTAACGTTGCATCATTCTCATTCGAGACCGTGGCTACACCAAACTCTTCAATGGTCTGTATTTAAGAAGGCCAAACACATCCACCGGATGAAGCAGAGAGAGAGAAAGAGGGAAGTTAGAGTTCGCTGTTGGAGGTTTAGACATTAAGATCTGGTGCTGTGGTTGCTGTCTTCTGTGTAGCGAAGCTGTAATCTGACACCATGTCAGATTACAGCTTCCCTGCATAGAGGACAGCAACTATTTGCTGTAATCTGACACCTCTGACACCACCTCTGACACCTTTGGTGTCAGATTACAGCGAGGACAGCAAACACGGAAGACAGCAACCACAGCACCAGATCTTAATGTCTAAACCACAGCGAACTCTAACTTCCCTCTCTCTCTGCTTTATGAAGTCTCTCGCATAATATTGTGGATGGTGAATATGTTTTATGACTTTTATCTTGCACATGTTCAGCTTATATGAGCTGACATCTATCCTGTATGACATCTGTCCTCATTTTTCTTAAATCCTACTATCCTGTTTAGCCCCTGTATGGAATCTCAAACTAGGTGAAATATCTTCTTTACATATTCTCATATGATAAAATTTTTGGACAGATATGGCCAATACCTGTTTGAAAATGAGAGTTATGAGGAGGCTATGGATCAGTTTTTGGCATCTTCCTTGAATACTGCGACAATATTATCCTTGTATCCCCTGATTAAACTTCCAGATGTTTCTTCTGTGAAATCATCAGAGAAACTTTTTGAATCTTCTCTAGACACATCATATGAACAATCCTTGGGAAAGACTAGTTCCAATGGATCAGATGAGGCTTCTCAGGCGTCACCATCACAAGATGAAGACAAGAACAAAGTTTTAATACATAGGCCAGACCATAATGCATTGATGGCACTCAACAAGTTCCTATACAACAAGCGAAAAGCTATTATAAGCAAAGCAGCAGCAGAAGATACTGATGAGGTTGTCGCAGCAGTATTTGAAGATGCAGCTGTTGATGTATGGAGGCCAAAGACAACCATGAAGGTATGCAGCTTTAAATGTTCCGTTTTCCACATTTTCTTTATATTTCTTGAGCAATTTTGATGCAGTTTTTGTATGTATTATATATGTAATTATAACACATGTGAGATTCATCTGCCTTACAAAATCCTTCTTGGTGTTATTTCTAGTACTACGAGGATAAGAGGGGTAGTGGAAGTGCAAGAGAGATTGCTACCATTGTAGATACGGCTCTCATTCAGTCTTTACGATTCACAGGGCACTCTAAAGAAGCTCTGGAACTACTTCGTGGGCCAAATTACTGCGATGTCAATGTTTGTGAAAAATTTATGCTACAAAAAGGAATGATATTATATTGAGTTGATAGAACTTTATAAATACAATGAAATGCATCGGGAGGCCCTTAAACTTCTAAATAAGTTGGTTGCTGAGAGGGATTCTTTGCCAGTTCCAGTTACAGATGCACAGAAATTTGGACCAGAAGCGATCATAGAATACCTAAAGGTAATCCAAATCCTTATTGTGGTGGTGTTTCTAGTTACATTTCTAGTCCAATGCAATCTCTCTTGAAATGAAGGGAATCGTAAAATACCTTTTATTTCTGTTAAACTAGCCACTCGGAGGCTTAGATCCTGCACTTGTTCTAGATTGTTCAACATGGATTCTTGAAGCATGCCCTGAACAAACAATTGAGTTGTTCTCGTCAACAGATCCACCTCTTCCACCGAACTTGGTCAATTCATATCTTAAGCAACATGCTCCACATATGCAAGTCACATATTTAGAGCACATGCTTGCCCGCAATGATTCTTCAGTGCCTTCTAGTCTTCAGAATGAGCTGGTAAATAACCACTGTTGTTCTGACTCAGCTTTTGCAAATTGTTAAAATTGATGTTATTTTTCTGAGTTTTATCTTGTGTTTATCTTGCTGGCTTGGTTTTTTTGCCCGTGTACTTAGGTGCAAATATATCTATCAAAGGTTCTTGAGGAGTACAATGAGAACAAATCTGAGGGCAACTGGGATGAAAAACAATATTCAGTCACAAGGCAGAAATTCTTGGCTGCCTTGGAAAACGCTTCTGGTTACAATCCTGAGGTGGTGTTGAAACGACTTCCTGTAGATGCCCTATATGAAGAGCGTGCCTACTTGCTAGGGAAGATGCAACAACATGAACTTGCATTGACACTGTATGCACACAAGGTAATTTGATGAATGCTCACCGACTGAAATTTACTTCATGTTTTATATTGTTTCCTTAAAAAATTGCTTTCATAAATTTCCACACGACTGACTAATTATTAACAGCTTCGAGAGCCGGCACTTGCTGTCGCTTACTGCGATCGCATTTACAATGCTGCTGTTCCTGTCAAGCATAGTAAGATGGCGAGTGCTCAAGGAACAACCCAATTTTACCAAGCTGACCAGAAAGCAGCCTTGAACATTTATCTTACCTTATTGCAAGTGTATCTTTATCCACAAAGATCTAAAAAGGTTTTTGATCGCACTGTTGCAACTTTGCACTCATCTAAAGGATTTTCAACTCGCAAAGGTAGCTCTGCTCATAGAACCAAGCCAAATATAGGTAAAAAAATAGCTGAAATTGAAGGTCCTGAAGAGGTCCGGCAGAATCTTAGCAGCACTGACAATGCACCGGATAGTGGCCATAGTGATGAGGAAGGGCCTTCTGAGGGAGGGACAAGTACGGAAGGAATGATGCTTGAGGAGGCTCTTAATCTTTTGAGTCAGCGTTGGGATCGTATAAATGGGGCACAAGCACTGCGTATGCTCCCTTCCAATACTAAGTTGCAGGTGTGAAAATCCAAGATTTTTGAGAGAATTTTATCTTTACACGAGTTATTAGCTTAACGTAACAATGAAGCTGGGCTTTATTTATTTATTTGAATCCTAAGAAGTAGACAATTTTTTCTTGTAACCTTAGCATGTATCCAAAAAATTATTGCATTATTTACTTCCAACAATCACAGTAGTCCCATCGATCCAGTGTGATTTTTGAAAATTCTAAAACATAAGAGCATTTAAGTGTACTTACTGTAGGTTCAAATGCAGAAGAAAACAAGAGCTATTTGACGTCCCAAAAATTTCAAAGTAGTTGTTCAGAACGGTAATTTGTTTTTTTGAAATAAAATTGGCATTTGTCATGACTTGTTTTTTAACAGCAATTGCTTCTATTCCTGGAACCACTGTTGAAGAAGTCTACTGAAGCTCGTCGTAATTACTCAGTCATAAGGAATCTTCGTCATAGTGAACACCTGCAGGTAATGTATCTTGTTGCAAACTGGAAAACACATTATTACAAATATGTCAAATTTACTTTCTTTGCTTTTAACTTGGCAGGTTAAAAATGACCTCTACAAGAAGAGAAAACAGGTGGTGAAGATCGACAGTGAAAGCACATGTTCTTTGTGTAATAAAAAGATTGGAACGAGTGTGTTTGCCGTTTATCCTAATACAAGTACCCTAGTGCACTTTGTGTGTTTCCGGGATTCTCAAACAATCAAAGCAGCATAGTCCCCTCCTTTCTCTCTTTTTAAATATCTCAGATTTTACATGTATTCCATGTCGAAAAGGCTGAAGTGTATTTTGTTCTGTTGTGCAGTTTTTGTGAAAACATGATGCTTTGGTTAGGTTTGCTTCTGTAGAGTGAAACAAAAATGACTTTGTATTGGAATGAGTGTTGATTTTTTAATTTTTTCAAGATGTGTAAATTCCATGTCAAATATACATTTCAATTATCTAAAGTATCATTCTTAAGAAAAATTAGGTCAGAAGAGGAGGCTAGATGCATATACCCAAAAAAAAGGTTAAAGGATCTTTTCTTACCATCCAAAAGTGTTTGTTAGTTGATGACATTTAGCTATCCATCTGAATCGGTAAGCTTTAGGATCTCTGTATGTACTCTGTAGCATACAAATAGGGCTAAATGGTGTTCGGAAAGCCACAGCACATTTGTTTGACCAGAAAAATGTGCATAGCTAGCATGTTAGTGTAGTCCATGAATAGATAATGATTTTGTAATGTAGAGGTGTATATCCTTTCAAAATTTTGTATTTGCATTTGTGTGTACCAGTGAAATTATGCAACTCTAATATAGGTCCTTCTGCAAACGAGGTATAGAGAGTTTGGTATGTGTCTGGAATGTATGAATTGACCTACTCTGCTCATTGAAACAAAATGTAGGCTTGTATAGGCTACGTTAATTGCTTGATGTGAATCTCTACGAGGGAATACCAACTTCCTAGTGATAAATTATCTCGTTGTTATTGCCCGAAGAATTTAGTTAGGTCCCTTTTTGAGGAAAGACCAGCCTTCCACTCCAGATGAGTCATTTAGTTGTCATTATAGGCATTACCTTGGCAGGTGCTGTTAAGGTACCAC
Source organism: Gnetum montanum (assembly GCA_015680685.1). Lineage (NCBI taxonomy): Eukaryota > Viridiplantae > Streptophyta > Gnetopsida > Gnetales > Gnetaceae > Gnetum > Gnetum montanum. The sequence continues at coordinate 106,169 of MNCI01038314.1, read as the reverse complement.
TTGGAGTCTTAAGAACACGGGTGGATTCTAAGGTGGATTATGTTTCAATAAACACGGTAACCTACAAGCACATTGAGAATACACAACACAAGTCAATCCAAACTTTGGTAGCGTAACACGTACCACATGGATGATAATATAAACGATACGATTGACATATCGCAGTTAACTATACATGAACTACAGTTAAGATGCCCGCTAACTTGCATGCATTTAGCCTTAAAGCCTTTTTTTGATTAGTAAGGGAGGTAGGTATTCACAGCAAAAGGCCTTCATTTTGGCTGCCTACACAGCCTCATGATAGAGTACACAAGGAATACACAGCCTTATGATAGAGTACACAAGGAATCAAGAGGTGCTTGTACCAAAAGCTTTAGGATTTGAAATGTCACAATGAGATTTAACAAATTTTATATTTTTAATTTGATAAAGAATGTTATATTCTTTAGTGAGCAAATGTTATTTTATGTACTATGGTTTTATTTCTTTTTACGCAATTCATATTGTTAGCTAAGTTTAAGACTTTTTTTTATCTTTGGCATTTTGCAACAAGAAAGCCCTTCCTTTTGGGTATTGGTTAATGTAGCAATAATAAAGAGGTGTAAGAGTTATTTTGAGGGTCTATGTAAGTGTCATTATAATCTTTTCTTACTTAAAAAATGTACACAATGAGGTGTTAGCACAACGATACCACCTTTGATTTGGAAGATCCTAGTTATGGGTTTGATTCTTGTGCACAATGTTGAGTCATACAATCCTAATTGATCATAAATGACCATTTGTCTTTGCTATTTATTAGGTAACCATTTGAGTTATTAGGAAGAGCTATTTGTCTATGTTATTTGTCTTAATGCCCTTTTAACTTTAGATAACGTTTTCATTTGTTTCTATTGCAATTTCGTCACAAATCCACAATTGAGTTTTCAATATATATCTCTTTGAATTTTGAAATATAATTAGTCACAATAATTTGTAATAGTCTTTGGTCTTTACCTTGGTAGTGAATTGTTGCTAAGTTTGCCTAATAGCAAAAACATCTCTCTTAACAATTGCAATGTTGAAATTTGCTTTGATACCTTTGTTTTTCACTTTAATCAAGATCCTTTTTACCCTGACATGTGAAAATTTGATCATTTACATAGGACTAATTTGTAGCCAAACCCAAATCTTGTGGCATATACTTTGTTTTCTTCAATACAAATTAGCCTACATCTTTATAATTTAAAGGGGTATTTCTTGTTGAGCCATTTGTGGAATACAATGTCACTATATCAAGGGCAAACTTCAAAAAAATAATGGAAAGAATCTACAATCTACCTTTTCTAATCTAATATATTAATTATTGATATCTTCTCATAATAAAAGTTTAGTCCATCACAGCCACACCTTTAAATCAATACCTTTGATAAATTTTTATAAAGAAATTGACTTTATAAAAGAACTTTATAAAATAGAAAGAGTTTTATATCAAATATAACACAATAGAGAAAGAGTCTAAGATTTGCAATACTATATTTATATAGAAAATTCATTTGTCAAAAGCTTAATGATGCTAGCTCTACAGACATTGATAAAAATTCAAGTAAAGTTCTTTGTTTCTAAAATTTTGAATACCAACATTAAAATTTTCACAACTGGTTTGCAATGAGGGCAAAGCTAGTTTTTGCAAAATATTCTTTAAAACCATGGAAGTTTTTTATAAAGAGAACATACCTTGGAATTTTCTATTATAAAAATGATAAACTTTATAATTAGACAATGGTTAAAAAATTTGCAGCCAACACTATTGACTAGATAGGCTATTTGGACAAGTTTGCAATGATGACCCTTGAAAGCTTACTTAGTAATTCTTGTGGAACTTTTATGCTCCAAATGGGTTTGCCTAAGGAATATAAAAATGCATGAAATGTAGCCACATTGTTGCAACATAGGGAAATCCTTTGGATGAACGGATCTAGAGTTTACAAACATAGCTTCATACTCAAGCTCACATTAACTTTAATAAGTTAGGAGTACTTCAAAAGGGGTAGAGAGGAGGAAATAGAATAGTGTTCATTCTTCCTTGGATACCTTATCCAAAGTTAAAGAGGTTTTTTATACATTGAAGTGCTATAAGAGGATAACTTCTAAGTGAATAGCACCTTGAATAAGAGGAAAGAGCTAGGGTAACCACCAACATTAGGACCTTCGTACATAAAAAGTAAGGTCATAGGTTTGATTCAAGTAGGGTACACTAAGTTATGTTTAAAAAACTCATTAAAAGTGATGCTAAAACCAGTATAGTAGATTAGGATCTTCTTGCATGAAAAGTAAGGTCATAGGTTTGACTTAAGTAAGCTACCCTAAGTTATGTTTAAAAGATTCTTTAAATCTAAAGCTAAAACTAGTATGATAGATCCAAGGGGTTTTAGTCAATGTAAACAAAAATTTAATTTGTTCAACATGGCATTTCTATGGGAAGTGTCTCCATTGTGCCTTAAGTCACATGTGTGCCTTATCGTCCATAATGCCTTAACTCACATGCATGGCCATGATTGATGCATTTCCATATCAATAGTTAAAAAGTTGACTAATAACAATGAGGTGTTAGCTTTGTGGTAAGACTCTTGCTTTGAAAGTACTAAGTCATGGGTTTGATCTTGGTGGGTGATATTAAGTTGTAAAGTTCTAATTAGACTATGTATCTTGGGGTGTACTTATATTACAATTATTTTGGGTTCCAACACCTAAAAAGTTGGCTAATGAGATTGAAATTAGTTTTTATTTTATTTCAACAAGTGTTCTTGGGTCCCACCCCTACCCAAGCCACACTTGGAAAGTAGGAGTGGAACCTAGGAATATATTAGCATGCTTGATGATAGTCATAAAAAATGCATATCCCCAAGCCTACTCAAAGATATGGGTGGGACCCATAGATATATAAGCATGTCAAATGATAGCCATCAAAGATGCATAAGCCTACTCAAAGATAGGCGTGGAACCTAGGAATATGTAACTAGCTTATATATATATATATATATATCAATTGGCTGAGATGATTTTAA
>MNCI01038314.1:26954-92183 GCA_015680685.1 Gnetum montanum | reverse complement strand
ATGAGTCATGAACATGATGACAGATGGATGCTTCTTCAACATTTTTAAAAATCTTTTTGCTTATAAAGCAACGAATAGCACCAGCACATGGCCAATGGCCATATGCAAGCTCATGGTGCTCTGTTTTTACTTTCCCCTTCATCATGACTAGTGCTGATTTTCCATAAAGGTTTTGGATCATTGTAGGTGAGGTGAGTTACTGTGCTGTGCCTAGTTTAGTTAAGTTGTGTCTTCTTATAATGCAGTCATCTTTAACGTGGCTGTACGACACTACTCACAGGTAGTCCCTAGGGTAGTACCCACAAGTAGTGGTTGAACAAAAGTATTAGCAGACATGATTTGTTATAACTTTGGTTGACCCTTGAGGCTTAATTTCATTTTTGGAAATACTGGATTGAGTAAGAAAAGGGTTTTATTTTATTGCTGTCATTTTGGTTGTTTCAAAAATTATATGTTTGACCAGATTATGGCTCCTGAGTAAGGAAATGGATTCAATGCTCTCCATACCTTTGCAAATTTTCTTGCTTCCTTTTAATGGTGATATTGCAATCTTCTGTGCAATTTTTAAGCATTAACAATATTTTGGATTTACATTGTACTTGTTCTATATTTTAGGATGTATATTTATGATATATGAGATTTTTTAAAAAAAAAACTAATATATTTAAATTTTCTCTATCATGTCCCCAGAACCTGTCCCCACTTTTTATTGAGGCACACGTACCCAAACATATTCAGAATCACGAATCCTCGATTCCTTGCTTCCATGAATCGGATTCTTTTGATGCTTTTGATGCATAGGTAGAAACCATTTCACCTTTTTCGTGTCTTGAAACTTCTTTGCCAAACTCTACACCCCAAAGGAATTACTGTGAACGGGTAGCGTTTAACAAATATTCACCAAGTCATTTTGATCATGCATTGCATCCAAGGATGTTACCTTTCTACTTTTTTTTTTGGTTTTTTGTTTTTTGGGTTTTGTGTTTCAAATTTCAACAATGGCTTTGGATATTTCTTGTTTTTATATATTTGATGGTGTTTTTGAGCATTATTTAAAATCGCAGACCCCGTTCGTTGCACCAATTCCAAAACACCCCATTCCCCACTCGTGGTCTAGAGAAGGAAAACACAGTAATGGAGACCTGCTCTTTGGCTTTGTCTGATATCAAGTTCAATCCCATTTCTGCGATATCATAGGCAATGATCATGGCCAAGGCGTTGCCCAAGTTGTGGTCGGTCACAGTGATGGAGAGTTGCTCACCAAGGTACTGATGAACCAGTCACTTAATCTCCGACTGATCTACTCGCGAGCGTTCAGAGTGCAATAGCGACAGTTGTTTTCCTGGACTTGACCTTCACGTTCGGGTGAGGATGTAGAGGATTGATTTCTACTGGTGCAGGTAGTCCATGAGATCCATGATCCATACCAGTTTTGTGACAGTTCCCATCACACGATGACAATGTCGTAGCATCCGAGGAGCGAGGTTCATGGCCACGCGACGAAGCCCATCTAGTTGACATGCAAGCTCAACCGAAACCTACCTTCTGTAATAATCAAATATTATCATCGCAATTTTTTGGCATTTGGTTGAGGATCTAACGTAGCGTGACGTGGCAGGGTGACAAATTTAACGTGGCTGATTGTCGCTTGCAAAACCAGCCACAATTGAACCTGCAGCAATATTGAACCAGCTGCAGCAAACAAAACAAGAAACCCATAAACATGGTTGATAATACTGAACCAACTGCAGCAAACAAATCAAGAAACGAATGTTGTTGACGGTCGTGGATCTCTGCGCTTCACAGACGTCCCTTCGAAAGCCATGATAAATGTCGGAGACACAGAACAGTGTACCAGCACAGATTTTCAAAAAGTTACGAGTTCCTCCAGCTAACAAAAGCCAAAGAAGGAACTGCGATTCGGAGCTGTTCAAACAGTAGCGTGACAAGATCTTGTACGTTTTCGCTATTAAGAGGAGGTATTAATGCCTTTAAGTTTTAATTGGCCGCACTGCGTCTTGAATGTCACGTCGGTTTAAAATTCGGTAATTTTAATTAAAAATTATTATGAAGCTGTAGCTTAGAATATCGCTTAGAATGATGGTACAGTACTTGTTTCTTTCATGATGGAGTCAAGCATAACGATAACGATATCATACAGCTGGACCACCAAGAAAAGCCAAGATTATGACATTCAGCATGGCAACCAGTCAGCCACATTATCGTTCGTTCTAGTACACACGATTGGCCCGTTATGCTGACTAAAGAAAAACAAAACAAAACAAAAATGAATGGACTTCCGCTTACCTCAACGTGGCTGCATCTCTGCTCTTCTTCTTCTTTGGGAGCAGTCGCTTGCAAAACCAACCACAATGGTAGGTGCAGCAAATAAAACAGGAAACCCCATAAATGCAGCAAATAAAACAGGAAACCCATAAATATGGTGGGCAATAGTGAAACAGCTGCAGCAAACAAATCAAGAAACGATTCTTTACGGTTGTGGATCTCTGCGCTCCACAGACATCCTTCCAAAGTCATGATAAATTTCACATGGTAAAAGTCAAGAGTGCCTTCAGAAAACAAAAGCCTAAGAAGGAACTGCGCTTCGGAGCTGTTCAAACAGTAGCGTGACAAGATCTTGTACGCTTTCGCTATTAAGAAAAGGTATTAATGCTTTTAAGTTCTAATTTGCTGCATTGCATTTTCAGTGTATGTGGGCTCGTATTTTACCTTGTATTTGGATTGAAATTCGATAGTTTTAATTAAAAATTATTATGAGGCTGTAGCTTAGAATATCACTTAGAATTATGGTAAAGTACTTTTTCCTGCCGCTTATTTCAATATAACCGTCTAGGTCCAGGCTTTACCTGTTGCTCATTCATTAGGTGCAGGAAAACATCTAAAATTTCTACTCATTTACAACGTACTTCACTTTGAATCTTTCACGACGATTCTCCCACCAGCGTTTCCGCCCTCAATCAATAATACCGGTTGTAAAAAAAAATAGTTAAAGAACATCATTTAAACTTTATAATTTGTCGTATCAGTCATTAATGAAAAGTTTTGTTTGAGTCATTTTTTTGGTGTCCCGTCTCAACTTCAAGTTTTAAGTATAATGGTAAAACATTATTCTTATATATTTTGTGAAAGGTCAACTCCTTTTCTTTAGGAAAAAACTTAATATTCAAGGGCATAGGTTTTCTTATGATAACAATTCTTTATTCTTAAAAATTTTTTGTAAACTTAATGTCTTTACCATTAACATGTTTGTTAAATTTAATGCTAAAGGAATGCTATTGTATTTATCCATAAATTTATTCATTAAATTATGAGACTCAAGTTCACCTTAGATTCTTGCAAATGCATAATATGAAAATATTTCTAAAGAAATTAAATTGTACATGTATCTTCTACACAAGTTTTAAAAATTTAGGAAAAAAATTTTGTTGGCTACTTAAAAAAATCCATAAAAGTTTAGTAAAAAATTGTCAGAAAAAATCAGCAATATGCAAAATAAAAACATTTTTGAAAAAAATTATGGAAAATATAGAATAAATGTAGAAAACACAATTAGGGGGACATAAAAATACTAAGAGCTACACAAGCATGTAAACAATAATGATTTTTATTGAAACATTTCATTTTTTTATAGAAACAATAATGGTGTTAAAGTATTAAGTTAAAGTACATGCGAACAATCTCAACTTTATTAAGTATTGATATTAATAGAACAATAAAATAGAAAATAGTATGATCAGTTGACACCTACACTTGGTTTGGCAAGCATAAAAAAGGATACTCAAGATTTTGGTGTTAATACTTATTTGGCTCTTAATAAAAGTAAAATTGTAGAAAGGAATTTGCATAGTTGACCCTATGTAACTCCGATAAAGGCGAAGATGATGATATGATGATAATCAATTCACACTTTTATAAATTTATTAGTTTTGTTTAAAAGTTTAAATCAAATTTATCTTAGAATTTTGTGATAATCACAAACATTGGGTAAAATATAAGGAATTTTTTGAAAAAAAGATTGATTTTGGTACTTTTAGAAAAATTTAGTTGAAAACGTTAGGAAGTAATGAAGACTTTTTCCTATTGAAAAATTTCGATATTTTTTATTAATTCAGCTATTTTTTGCAACCTTTGTTGGTTAATTTTCATTAATTTGGCTATTTTTCATGGATTTTTTGATCACTTTGCTCCTACATATTCCAAACTCCACACTAGTAACTAGTATTCACAATGTCAACAATGAAGTCTTACCTTAGTTGTAAGAATTTTAGTTTGGTAACCCTAGGTCACACGTTCAATTTTAGTAAGTAGAACTAAGTTAGAAATGAAAAAAAATCTACATAGAATTTTGAAGCTAGTTCAAAAGATTAAGGGGTCTATAAGTAAAAAGTTTGAGTTTTAATTTCATAACTGGTGAGTGGCGAGATACCCCTACACTTAACCATACGAATACAAACGTTTTCACACGCGATCCGGTTGAACTCCACAGATGAACTAGTTGTGACACCTAGATTGTTAACCTTAGGTCGCAATTCGTTGTCTTCCCACCTGGACTAGTATTAGCTTTGTCACGTATGGTTTAGTCCAGAGTGATGTGTATGATATGTTCCTAATCTAATGCTACTCCTGAAGGCAATGGAAGGTAATATTAACTAAGCTAGGAAGAAGGGTAAGAAAATCTAATCTAGCCTAAGTGTGATGAGCATCTGTTCCTTGATTATCCATACACATCTTGGACTTCGTGCATGACTACCACTGGGATTACCAAGCGCAAATCCTAGGCACGCTACTGGGTTACCAAGTAGTCACACTTAAATGCTCGTAATCAAGTCATACTCATTCCGCATTTAACATGAGTTTAAGGGTGAGAAGAGATTAACTAGGAAAGCATTAAATAACAATTAAATAAATAAATAAAAAAAGTGAATGTTACAATGATGAAGTAATCTCAATCTTTAATTTCGGTAATGTGTGTGTCCAAGTACGTCACACTCGAATAAAGGATGTTGTACAATTACATTCACCACACTGCGGGCATATACGGAAAATAATCTATCTCTAAAGGGATCAAACTACCAGAGTTTAGCTAAAATCTAACTTTAAAATTCCAAAACTGTGAAACAAGGGAGAGCCGCCTATTATTTATAGACTGGTGACGGGTTGCGATATCGTAGGGAGAGATGCGATATTGCGTACGCGATATCGCGGCCCATGCGATATCGCGGCAGACATGATATCGCGTCCCATCATACCCCCATGACTGAATAAAAACTCATCCTCGAGTTACAGAGAGAACAAGCTTCATTGATTACAAAGTGGATAGGTATGGGATTATTGACTGACTAGAATGGATTCATGCCGCAGTGTGGAGTCAGAACAAAATTGAGACACAACACAAAAAAAAATCCTATGATTACAAAATTGTGGAACTCATGTAGTTCCTAGTGGCGGTGGCTCCTCCATTGGCATCTTTCCCTTTTCTTGAGCTCCAGGTCTTAGAATTTGATGGTGTCGAAGTATGGCCTGGAGTTTCTCCTCTTGTAAGGCCTTGAGTGCCTTGGCATGCACGTAAGTTTGTGCTTGTGCCATAGAGGAATCTCAGTCAACCTTCTCTTTTTCTTTCGCCACCCTTTTATTCTCTGTCAACAGTTTATTAAGTTGCTTGGTTCTGAAAGTGTCCAGCTAGTCCCTAGCAACTTTTGGCCCTGTATTTGGAAGGTTTAATACTTCCAAAATGGCTTGAACAGAGAAGTCAATAGTCACACCACAATTGTTAACCGTGGTGCCTTCTTCTTTATTGTGCCAAAATTGGTACATTTCCCCTAAGTACCAGGCACCACTTTTAGAGAGGGTAGGCCATAATGGGGATCCTTTGAGGTGATCCCTAACAGCCTCAGGAGAGAACTCTGCAAAAGATTCAAAGTTTAACTCCACAATCACTACAGCGAATGTGGACTTCTCATGGATAGCCTGAACACAATCTTGGAGCAACGTGAATTATTGTCCCGGTTCAGGCACTGCATCAGCTCCTCCTTCTGCCTGCCTGGACCATCCGGTAGGAGGTTCGTCTTGATGGATGCTGAATGATTGCTCCTCCTGTTCTGCATGTTGTCCAGCAGAACCTTGTCTTCCACCTCTCCGAGATCGTTTCTTTCCACCTTGAGCAAGACCCTCCGGTTGTCCATGTTTTGGGGCCATTTGCAATCACACGAGCCAAGCATTAGTAAGGCTATTTTAAAAGTTAAGCTATACCTTACTACTTGCCTCAAATAATGATCTTATGTTATAACGTGTGATCGTGCCTGAAAGTTTGTAATAATGAGTCCTATGACTTAGGTGGTTTCTATTTTTAATTTCCCAGTATACCTAAGGATTAAATGATTTTTAGGCACAATTATTCTAAATGTTGGAGTCAATTACCCTAATTGATGTCCTTTGGGGGATGATAAATTTCAAAAAAAAAGTTAGGCACTTTTCGACAAGTGTCTCTCCCCCACGACTAAGCTGAACACTCCGGGTTCAAGTAGGTTCAAACGGAATTAAAATCGGAGTACAAACAAGCGAGATATGAGTAGAAAAGTAAGGGTCACGTAATCGCAAGTCGTAGAGAAAATTTTCAAAAAATTCCCCCCGTGTGAATGACAAATTGACGCTAAGTGTTGCGGGGGGGTCATCGATTTATAGGCAGATGGGACACGATATCACATACGATACATCGCGTACGCAATATCGCGTCCCTAGTGACATGAGACACCATGAAAATACCAACTTTTTAAAGGATTTTCTTGAAATTAATGTTGGGAATGAAGGACATTGGCTATTATCAAGGAGTTCTAGGGCAATTTCATTATGTCCAGAGGCACAATTAATGATGACGGTGTGGATTTTATCAATAAAACCTTGGGTGGTAAGAAAAAGGGTATGTAATGGTACATAGGAACATTGAAATTCAGAGGGATAATAGTAGGGAGAGAAAATCAATTGAAAAATTATGCCAAGGGTGAGAAATGATGTGTGTGAGTGATATCATAAGTGAAGATTACAAAAGATTACACAAGTGGGTCCTCCCCAAAGCAGGTTTCAACCTATAATGCCCTTGTGTAACCACACTTAAAAGTGTCTGTGGGCACTAGAAGGGTTAAATGTAATCCGCACTGATTCCACAAAACACACACATGTAAATATCACCGGAACGAGGTACGAATTCTATGCTACACATGACATGAACTACAATTATACGAATAGTGAGATGAGACGGGATCTAGAGAGGATCGTAGAGATTGGGATATGAGGTAACTAACCCAGGGCACAATGAATCCTGCATGTAAAGCATGATTAACGTGTCATTAACCTGTCATTCCAAGATCAGGACCAAGTCCATGCCTTCTGATCAGTGACATCACATTGTTTCATCCCATGACAAATGACTATGAGAGTATCATAACAACAAGGCGTACGATCACTTGGCATTTTATTCAAGCAAGAAGTGATTTTTGTTTTATGGCACTTTGTTTTTCTTTTTCTTTTTCTCTCTCTCTTCTTTTTTTTCTTTTTCACTTTACTGAATCCAGAGAAGCCACCAACCTTCAGGCATGGGTGCATGTTGTTCCAGTGGGACCCCCTAGAACAGCATTTGATTTTTGAGTGCCCTTTTGATTACTCTTACTCCCATTTTTCATTAGATCTACAAGGATCTTAGCACAACCACGTTGCATGACAACTCTCACAAACATCACCAAAGAGAGTCCGTAAGTCCCCTTGATGTCCTACCCTAACCATTCCCTCTTGGTCCATCCATCTTCATTCTAGGTACAATTAACACAGAATTAATTTTATGTTTTAAAATGTCAAGAATATCACTATACCCTTGAACAGAACCTCTTATTTGTAGAATGGATGAGTGGGTGTAATGGGCTCACTATCCAAATAATTGACCGCTCATGACTTAATAACATAAAACACACCTCAACCAACGATCCACATGAGTGTTTTATTCGTAGATGAGATTACTTACAAAAACGTAAAAAGACAAAAACACAAAAAGATAAAACAAGAAATTAAAAAATGAAAAACTGAAAAACAAAAAGTTGTAAAATCAAAGAAAAATAAAAAGTGGTTATTAATCCTGCTTGTTTTTAGAATGGGGGATATCCCCCATAACTAAATGGTTGAGGATGGCAAGGATTAATAAATGGACGATGAGGATCCTTACATGTTGGAGGTATTGGAACTTGGCCATACTTACCCCATTAAGGTTCACACACTTGATTATAATGAGCATTGTGGGGCACTTTATACGATGTAGTTCCCGGATAACGAGTTGACCCACTATGATGTTTGTGACCGTTAGATGGTATGCAAGGATGGTGTTGTCACTCTCCATTCTTGTGTTCATTGGGTTGTCTTGTTGTTGGAGTGTGAGGTGGTGGCCCTGATGAAGTTACATGAGGCGTTAGGTTCGAAGGTAAGGGTGCACCATAGTGTGGGGCTTGTGCTGAGTTGGAGGATGCAGTGGCCTCAAAATTGTGTTGTCCCTTCTTACAGTCATGTTTAAAGAAGGGGCGTTTTGGATGTTGAGGAGGTTTCTCACTGCCGTTGGAAACAAGAGCACAAGTAGCGTTCATGGGTTGTTGTGGTGGTGCATACGCCTTAGGAACAATTGGTGGCGGTATGGAAGAAGGGAAAGGATGAGAATGTTGAAAGTTAGGAGGATTGTAAGGTGCATAAGGTGGTGGTTGTGTTGGCGGTATGGGCTGATAATATTGAGGAGAATGGTACTATGGTGAGATAAAATGCGTTGGCCCAGTTGTAGAAACAAGATGTTGAACTACATAAGCATTTGGATTCAAATAATATGAAGGATGCCTCTAGTGTAGGGATGGTTTCCCCTATGACTAGGATTGTTGCCACTGTGATCAAACACAGTATCTCTATATGAACTCTGGATGTAACGTATTTTCCCAATGCTCATGTAAATGTAACAATATTGGGCATTGGCCTTTGGGGTGATCGTATAGGCATATGTTGCATTCATATGTATGATTGGCAATTGAGCACTTATTTTCCTTATCCCTTTGTTCCGATTGTCTAATGTTTTGTCCTGCTTCTTGGGTTGTCAAAACTCTATCCCCAATGTTATTGATAAATTCTCCACACTTTTGATACGTCCATTTCAACATCTTATTGATCTTTGCCTTGACCTCTTCTAATGTTTGTTGTATTCGCAAAGATGATGTTTCCACCTTGAGATTGGTTGATTTCTCCTTTTTATGATCATGGACCTGTGTTAAGTTGAGATTGTGGTCCCGTTGATGTTTTTCAACACTCTCCCATCTAGCTAATTCTCCTTCTTTTTTTGCTACCCACTTAATAAGCTCTTGAACTTGATGGGTTCATAGTTCGTATAGTTGACCTTGTGCATACATTCCTAAGGTCTCTCTTGTTTCATTACGTAGCCCATCAATGATATGGTACATTAGCCTTTCCTCAGAAAACCCATGGCCTCGACAGCTGTTTAATAGTGCATAATATCTTTCTAAGGCCATGTCCAAGGGTTCATGTTGTGCTTGTTTCCATCCTTGGATTTGTTTCCTCAAGGCTGACACTCTTGCGTAGCTTTGATATTTTTCGTTAAAGACTTCTACCATTGTTGACCAGCATCGTATTGAATTTGGTTTTAGCGATCTATACCATACTTTTGCTTGATCAACGAGTGTCATAGGAAAGAGCTTAAGTTTTTGACACCTGTTATCAATGTTATTCCATGTGCAGGCATCGTAGAAGGCTTGTAAATGTTGATGCGGATCTAAGTCATAGCCTCCTAAAAATTTGGGAAAGTTGTTTAAATCGAGCCTAGGTAGATGGCTATCTTTACGATGCCTACGTGAGATTCAAACAACCTCTTGTATTTGCGTTAAGCATGTAGGGGCCAGTAGGGGTTCATCGTCATCGCATAAGTTATGCTTTTATGTGTTGGGATGACGTTGTTTTCATTCATGTTGATAAGAAACCCCCACTTCAGGTTGTATAATCCAATCTTTATCATCATATAGTTCGTTGGTTCTCCAATGAACTTCCTCACTAAGTGTGCTATTATTGTAATCTTGTAGGAGAGGCATTGTTGTAAAGTTGTGTGTGAATTTATGTGTGACTTTTTATAATTATTTCTTCTTTCTAAGAGATATCTCGTTAAGTCCTATACATCAATCTTGTATGATATAACTAATCTAGATAACTAGCACTGTCCCCGGCAACGGCGCCAATGATGAGTGGTGAGATACCTCTACACTCAACCATACGAATACGAGCATTTTCACACGCAATCCGATCGAACTCCATAGACGGACTAATTGTGGCACCTAGATCATTAACCTTAGGTCGTAGTTCGTTGTCTTCCCACCTAGATTAGTATTAGCTTTGTCACATATGGTTTAGTCTAGAGTGAGGTGTATGATGTGTTCCTAATCTAATGCTACTCCTGAAGGCAATGAAAGGTAATATTAACTAAGCTAGGAGGAAGGGTAAGAAAATCTATCTAGCCTAAGTGCGATGAGCATCCATTCCTTGAATATCTGTACACATCTTGGAGTTCGTGCACAACTACCACTGGGATTACCAAGCGCAAATCCTAGGTACGCTGCTGGGTTACCAAGTAGTTACACTTAAATGTTTGTAATCAAGTCGTACTCATTTCGCGTTTAACATGAGTTTAAGGATGAGAAGGGATTAACTATGAAAGCATTAAATAACAATTAAATAAATAAACAAACAAAGTGAATGCTGCAATGATGAAGTAATCTCAATCTTTATTTCCGATCATGTGTGTGTCCAAGTACATCACACTCGAATAAAGGATGTTGTACAATTACATTCACCACACTGTAGGCATACAAGGAAAATAATCTATCTCTGGAGGGATCAAACTACTAGAGTTTAGCTACAATCTAACTATAAAACTCCAAAACTGTGAAACAAGGGAGAGCCGCTTCTTATTTATAGACTGGGGGCAGGGTGCGATATCGCGGCAGACGCGATATCGCATCCCATCAATAACCATCAATGAAACTCAAACAATTTTTTTCAAGTACCATTTGGGTTTTTATTCATTTCTAAATGAGCATTTTTAATAAGGTTATAACTTCTTTAACATTTTGATAAAATATGTTAAGTTTTGTAAACTTCAATGAAACTTGATTTTTTTTTTGTTTTATTCATTCCTAGATGAGAATGCAATGGCATTCTTAACAAGGTTACAAAATTAATGCATACCTTCTTAACATTTGGCAAATCTTTTGTGAGAGGCTAAGTAAAAGCAAAATTGAGAGGAAAAGAAACATTTAGTTAGTATTGCAGAAGCACGCAAATACATGACACATTTAAGTTATTGATAAGTATTTGTAATTATGATCCAAAACTAAATTTTAAAAATTACTTTAAAATTAATTTTTCTAATTTTTTACTTAGTAACTTGAAAACTTTGAGTTAAAATTTAGCTTTTAAAAATAAAAAATTTGTAACAATGATCAACATCAAATTAAAAGAATTACTTCAGCATGAGATTTTCTGAACTGTAATTCTTAGCCTAAAATACTAGAGTTCTTTTAAAGAAAGAAAAGTCTATTGCAACACCCTTATATTTGAGTTAAAATTTAGCTTTTAAAAACGTGTAAAAGTAGTGGAAGTGTCCCGTGAGACAATCCTGACCAAAAAGTGACAGAGGATAACAAATTTTTCCAAAAATTCGTGAACAAAATGGATACTTGCTAAAAAGTTTTTGTAGTGAAAGGGTAAACACCAAAGTCATAAATTTCTCCAGACTGATACCATACCAACATCAGATTTCAAAGCTATAAATTTCAGATACAATAGTTTACCAGCATCAAAATAAAGCTTTTCACGTCGAGAGCACCGATAAACTACTCAAGCTCTACCAGCATTAAATTTTAACTTAAACTAGCTGGCTTCAATAAAAAGCGGAACCTTGTTAGAAGATTGACGAGAGAAAACACAAACAACATAAGGCACAATCATATATGGAAGAACAGAGAGGGAGAGGGAGAGGGAGCACACGATCATATAAAGACAAACACAACCACTGACAAGACCAATAGCAAACATCTGAAACCACTGATAACGAGTTGACCCACTATGATATTTGGGACCATAAAATGGTATGCAAGGATCAAGATGTCGCTTTCCATGGTTGTATTCATTGGGCCGTATGGTTGTTGGAGTGTTAATTGGTGGCCTTAATGAAGTAACATGAGGCGTTGGGTTCGAAGATAAGGGTGCACCACAGGGTTGGACTTGTGTTGAGTTGGAGGGTGCAGTGGCCTCGAAATTGTATTGTCCCTTCCTAGGGTCATTTCTAAAGAAGGGACGCCTTCGATGTTGCTGAGGTCTTTCACTGCTGTTGGCAAGATTAGCACAAGTAACATTCAGTGGTTGTTGCTATGGTGCAGACACCTTAGGAACAATTGATGGCGATGTAGAAGGAGGGAAAGGATGAGAATGTTCAAAGTTAGGAGGAGTATAAGGTGCACAAGGCAGTGGTTGTGTTGAGGACATGGGTTGATAGTATTGAGGAGAATGGTAATGTGGTGAGATAGAGTATGTTGACCAGGTTGAGGAAACAGGATGTTGAACTAGATAAGCATTTGGGTTCGGATGATATGAATGGTGTCTCCAGTTTAGGGAAATCCTCATTACCATTTTCCACATGGATTACCAAGAAATTGGTAGGATATGACCACCCACAAACAATGGTCACAATATCCTCCACTAATCCTAAAGGAGAGTGATGGATTGGTCTACCAATTCTAATATGATATTGCTCTTTTTCAAAGGAGGTAGGTTCCAGACTTTGTACATTTCTTGTGAAATCAAATTAACTTTAGAACCTAAGTTCAAAAGAACCTTGCATGGTTCATTTTTGATAATTTGCAAATAAATAAGGGGACTCCCTGGATTAGATCTCTTCTTGAGAAAATGGTCGGCCTTAATCTAATTAGTGACTATGTGGGTTAGCATAACGATGTGTAACTGGGAAGTTTTTTGGTTTGAAGGAGGCTCAACAAACATTGTTGAGGAGGTAGGAGCAAGGTTCATAGCCACAAGTGTCTGTGAGGGCTTCATGGAGCTATTGGTTTTGAAGAAGGATATTTTGCGAGGCTTAGCTTCAAAACCATTCAGTTGATGAGCTGGCTGTAAGTTTATGGCCCTCGTAGCATTTTTTTTGTTCTGGCTATGTAGGTATCTTACCCTGCATAGATGGAGAAGGTGGAAGAGAAGTTGTAGGTGGAGGTGGAGGAGTGGAAGAGTGAGCAGGAGGATAGTAGGGAAATTAGGACTTTCCCTTGGTGATGGTGCTTTGTAGTAGTCTGGATGATAATAGTGATGCGAGAAGGAAGCATGAATAGAAGAGTCACGTGGAGAGATAGGCTGCTAAATGTAGTACACATATGGATCTAGTCGGTGGTAAGGGTACTGTTGCCTTGGAGGTGGCATCCCCCATGACTGTGGATGTTGCCACTACTAAAATTTCTCATGGGTTGAGGTAGTGCTCCACTTGGATAGTAAGTTTGGTGGTAAAATTACTACCAATAGTTGCCTTGTGAATAAGGCAACCTCCTGGGTGCTTGCCGCTTTGTCAATTTGGGATTTAAAGCACATACCTCAAATTCCTATAAGTGTGACACAACTAAACAACAACCCTTGGGATGTTCATATTGGCATATGCCACATCCATCATCATCTGACTTAGAATCTGCAACCTCCTCAACTGCTACAACTTTGCCCTTAGCCTTATAATGTTCATGTTCAGTCTCCTTTTTCTTCCTTCTCTCATGACCACTACCTCCTT
Source organism: Gnetum montanum (assembly GCA_015680685.1). NCBI lineage: Eukaryota > Viridiplantae > Streptophyta > Gnetopsida > Gnetales > Gnetaceae > Gnetum > Gnetum montanum. The sequence goes on along the minus strand of MNCI01038314.1, from coordinate 78,304 downwards.
GGTCTCTACTCTCTTCTACAATCTTTAGAGCAATTTGAAATTTTTCATCCAAGGAGTCCCACATTTTATCAACCTTAGCTAATATTTCAAAGACAAATTTTTGGATTGGCAAGGTTTTCCATTGTACCACTTCGTTAAGTGGTGCCTCCTCCTTATTGTCATAGAAATGGACCTCCCTCTTGCGGAGAGAGGAGCCTTTGTTATACTCTTCCATACTTTCACATTTTTTTCAACTCATCCTCTTCTTTAACTACCTGCTTAATAAGCCTTTGGATTTGATGGGCACTTAGCTCAAATAGCCTTCCTTGGGCATAAAACCTAAGGGTTCTCCTCATTTCAATTTGAAGCCCATCTATGATGTGGCATAATTGATCCTATTGAGAATAGCCATGGCCTAGGCATCAATGCAACAAAGAGTAGTACCTGACCGTAGCTACATCCAAGCACTCATGAGTGTCCTATTTTCATCCTTGGATCTGCCTTCTCAAATTAGACACTCTAAAATATGTTTGATAAATGTCATTGAATAGCTCAAGCATTGTACTCCATCTCTGAATAAATTCCAGTTCCAAGAACCAGTACTAACTTTTTGCTTCTTTGATGAGTATATGTGGTAATAGTTTTAACTTTTACCATTCATTTTCCATGTTCTGTAATTTACAAGCATCGTGAAAGGCTTGCAAGTGATTTGTTTGATATGAATTGTACCTCCCTTCAAACTTGAGAATATTATTCATATTTAACTATTTGATCTAGCAATCCTTCACATGCCTCATCGATATTCTTACAGCCTGATGATTCATGAATTTGCTGGCTGTGATATCGCAGCTGTGATATCACAGCCATGATATCACAACCCTGTTGTATCAGCAGCCGCGAGATCACAGCGGTCGTGATATCGCAGCCACAATATCGTAGTGTGCCACAATTTCTATAAATAAGAGGTGACTTTCCCAATTATTAATTAGGAGTTAGAAGTAGCGAAGCTCTAGCAGTTTGGCCACTCCAGAGATAGTTTATTTTTCCCGTGTCTGCCCGTAGTGTGGTGAATGTAATTGTACGACATTCTTTATTCAAGTGTGACGTACTTGGACACGCACATGACCAGCAATAAAGATCGAGATTACTTCATCATTGCAGCAGTCACTTTGTTTATTTATTTTAATATTATTTATTGCTTTCTCTTAGTAATGCGAAGTGAGTACGACTTGATTACGAGCGTCTTTGTGTGACTACTTGGTAACCCAGAGGCCATTGCATCTTCCAACCCAGCACAAGTCCCACACTATGGTGCACCCTTACCTCCGAACCCAATGCCTCATGTACCTTTATCAGGGCCACCAACTAACACTCCAACAACCATACAGCCCAATGAACACAACCATGGGAGGCATCATCCTAATCCTTGCATACCATCTAACGGTTACCAACATCATAGTGGGTCAACTCGTTATCCGGAAACTACATCATATGAAGTGCCCCACTATGCTTATTACAATCAAGTGTGTGAACCCCGAGGGGATAAGCATAGACCGATTCCAATACTTCTAACATGCAAGGATCCTTATCTTTCATTTATTAACCCTTGCCATACTCAACTAATCGGTTATGGGGAATACCCCCCATTTCAATAACAAGCAACATTAACAAATATTTTTCATTTTCTTTGATTTTACAACTTTTTGTTTTCCAGTTTTTTCATTTTTCAACTTTTTGTTTATCTTTTTACCTTTTTATCTTTTTTTGTGTTTTTGTCTTTTTACCTTTTTGTAAGTAATCTAATCTATAAATAAAACACTCATGTGGATCGTTAGTTGAGGTGTGTTTTATGTTATTAATTCATGAGTGATCAATTATTTGGAATAGTGAGCCCATTACACCCACTCATCCACTCTACAAATAAGAGGTTTTGTTCGAGGGTATAGTGATATTCTTGATATTTCTAAAACTTAAAATTAATTTTGTGTTCATTGTACCCAGAATGAAGAAGGATGGACCAAGAGGGAATGATTAGGGTGTGACATCAAGGGGACTTGTGGATTCTCTTTGGTGACAACTGTGGGAGTTGTCATGCAACACGGTCATACTAAGATCCTTGTAGATCTAATGAAGAATGGAAGTAAGAGTAATCAAAAGGGCACTCAAAATCAAATGTTGTTCTAGGGGGTCCCACTGGAAAGACATGCACCCATGCTTGAAGGTTGGCGGCTTCTCTGGGTTCAGTAAAGTGAAAAAAAAAACAAGAAAAGAAAAAGAAAAGTGCCACAAAACAAAAGTCACTCCTCCCTTGCATAAAACACCAAGTGATCGTACGCCTTGTTGTTATGGTACTCTCATAGTTATTCATCATGGGATGAAACAATGCGATATCACTGATTAGAGGAATGGACTTGGTCCTGATCTTCGAACGATTGGTCAATGACACATTAATCATGCTTTACACGCAGGATTCACTATGCCCTAGGTCAGTTACCTCATGTCCCAATCTCTACGATCCCTTCTATAGTTCATTTCATCTCACTGTTCGTGTAATTGTAGCTCGTGTCCCATGTAGCATAGAATTTTCATCTCATTTCGGTGATATTTACATGCATGTGTTTTGTGGAGTTAGTGTGGATTACATGTAACCCTTCTAGTGCCCATGGACACTTTATGGTTACATAAGGGCATTATAGGTTGAAACCTGCTATGGGGAGGACCCACTTGTGTAATTTTTTGTAATCTTCACTTATGACATAGCTCACACACACCATTTATTACCCTCAGCATATTTTTCATAATATTCTTTCCCTTATTACTATCCCTTCGAATCAACGTTCCTATGAACCATCATATGGCCTTTTTCTCCCATCCGAGGTCTTTATTGATAAACATACCATCATAATTTTCGTGCCTTCAGAACTAGTTGAATTACCCTGGAACCCTTTAGTCCATATGTCCTTAGTTTACATCGTTTAATTTCAAAGAAATATTAAAAATTCTGTACATTCTCTAAGTGCCTTAACTTCAATAAATATATATATATACATGACCCCCCGGTGCTAATCAACATTATTTGCAACTGTTCACGCAGGGGAAGTTTTTCAAATTTTTCTCTAAGACTTGCGATTGCGCGTCCCTTACTTTCATATCCATAACTCGCTCCCTGGTACTCCGATTTTCATTTCGTTTGAACCTACTTAACCTTGGAGTGTTCAACTTAGTCGTGGGGGAGGGGCACATGCTGAATAACACATAAATTGTTTTTGAAATTCATCATTGCCCGAAGGACATTTTTAAGGGTAATTAGTTCTAAAATTAAGAATAAAATGTGTCAAAAACAATTTCATCCCCTTAGCTATACCAGAAAATTAAATNGGACAACAGGAAGGTCCTGCTCAAGGTGTGATCAAATGATCTCAGAGAGGTGGAAAACAAGATCCTACTGGACAACATGTAGAACAGGAGGAACAATCATTCAGCGTTCATCAAGAAGATCCTCCTACAGTACGGTCCGGGTAGGCAGAAGCAGGAGATATTTTCTCTGAAAGTGGTGCCGGTACTTAGGGGAAATGTACCAATTTTGACACAATAAAGAAGAAGGCATCATGGTTGACAATTGTGGTGTGACTATTGACTTATCTGTTCAAGCCATTTTGGAAGTATTAAACCTTCCAAATACAGGGCCAAAGGTTGCTCAGAACCAGTTGGACACTTTCAGAACCGAGCAACTTAATAAACTGTTGACAGAGAATAAAAGGGTGGCGGAAGAAAAAGAGAAGGCTAACTGGGATGCCTCTATGGCACAAGTGCAAACTTACATGCGCGCCAAGGCACTCAAGGCCTTACAAGAGGAGAAACTCCAGGTCATACTTCAACACCATCAAATCCTAAGACCTGGAGTGCAAAAAAAGGGAAAGACACCTATGGAGGAGCCATCGTCACCAGGAACTACATGAGTTCCACCATTCTGTAATCATAAGATTTTCTTTTGTGTTATGTCTTAATTTTGTGCTGACTCCACACTATGGCATGAATCCATTCTAGTCAGTCAATAATCCCATACCTATCCACTGTGTAATCAATGGCACTTGTTCTTACTTTAACTCAAGGACGAGTTTTCATTCAGTTGTGGGGGTATGATGAGTCATGAATTTGCTAGCTGTGATATTGCAATCGTGATATCACAGCCCTGTTGTATCAGCAGCCACGATATCGTGTATGTGATATCGCGTACGCGATATCGCAGTGCACCGCAATTTCTATAAATAAGAGGCGGCTTTTCCAATTATTAATTAGGAGTTAGAAGTAGCGAAGCTCTAGCAGTTTAGCCACTCCAGAGATAGTTTATTTTTCCCGTGTCTGCCCGTAGTGTGGTGAATGTAATTGTACGACATTCTTTATTCAAGTGTGACGTACTTGGACACGCACATGACCGGCAATAAAGATCAAGATTACTTTATCATTGCAGCAGTCACTTTGTTTATTTATTTTAATATTATTTATTGCTTTCTCTCTTAGTAATGCGAAGTGAGTACGACTTGATTACAAGCGTCTTTGTGTGACTACTTGGTAATCCAGTGGCGTACCTAGGAGCTACGCTTGGTAATCCCAGTGGTAGTCGTGCATGAGGTCCAAGATGTGTACGGTTGATCAAGGAATCGGTTGCTCGTCGCACTTAGGCTAGATTAGATTCTCTTACCCTTTTCCTCCTAGCTTAGATTAGTTAATCTTACATTCCACTGCCTTCAGGAGTAGCATTAGAATTAGGAACATATCATACACCTCATTTGGACTAAACCATGCGTGACAAATATAATACTGGTCCAAGTGGAAAGACAGCGAACTGCGACCTAAGGATAACTGTCTAGGTGCCACAACTAGTTCGTCTACGAAGTTCAACCGAATCGCGCGTGCTACGCTTGTTTCGTATGGTTGAGCGTAGGGGTACCTCGCCACTCATCACAGCCTCTACAATGTTCAACATGTTCTTGGTTGCCAACAGAGACTCATCATAGTCATAGTGGTCTTGATGGCCTCTATCATGGCCATGATGCCTGTGACAAGTCCTATTGTCCCTCTTTTCTCTATGATGATCATCTTCCTGCTTCTCATGCCCATGGTCTCTATCATTTCAGTGGGATCTGCAATTATCCCTTCCCACTGTTCACCTCCATCATGATTGTTATTACCTCTGCAACTTTGATCGAAGTTGAAGGAGGAAGACGATGAGGATAAAGAAGTTGAAAAGGAAGGAGAACTAGCATCATAGCGGTGCCTACTACTCCCCCTTCTTTGGTTCCTACCCTAATGACCATGTTTGTCTTGTTCTTGGTGCTTATCATTGTTCCTACCTTGTTTACCCCCTGTCGAGGCCCCCTGATCTTGGGGCCCATTTCTCCTAGAACCAAGGTTGTCAATAGTGGACTACAGACACCAGTTAAGGGTCTCCTTGTCAGAAAGAGGAGGAGAATCAATGTATTGAGAGGTCCCCAAAAAGAAGTCCTCGCCTTCTTTGTGTGTCTGCATGAACAAGTGGGTAGGATCTTGTTTGCCTTTTGAGGCCTCATGTCAGGCTTCCATTTGTCGATCTTTCTTTTTCTATGCTTCTATGGGATGATAATTCTGATAAGCATGATCTAGCATTTCGTACTTTGCATTGAATCCTGCAATGCCTAGCTTGATAAGATTGTTCAATAGCATTATAGGAACAGATTGATCGAGAGGTAACATGATGTTGCCTTCCATGTCCCTTTACCACAATTGCTCATTTTGGTGCAAGATGAAGGTGAAGTCCAAAGTATAGGCATCCACATGAGTGTAGGCGTTGACTAGTGATCAAGTCAAACTCCATGGACTTTGATTCCCCAAATGCCAATAGCAAAGATAGTGATCTACATTACAAATGTGATCGTTGTCTTCTTGGCTTCACTTGTGTTGGTGAAAGTGTGTGGTTAAGTGAGAGCCAAGGCTTGATTTTTATGTTTTATCTTGCAAGTACCATGCAAGTCACGCAGATTTAATTCAACAAGTGAGATTAAGAAACGTGTCACTTCAAGGACCAAGTAAAAATGAAAATACAGGTGAGCAGAGTATGGTGTCAGCTATGACAAACGTATATCACTAGTTTACCACGACGATTCAAAAATATATCTGCTACTGGACAAACCAACATGAATTTTCAAACAACCAACCGCATGGACATCCACGGAAGAAAATGACTGAAACTCAGAAGCACTTGCCATCTAATTCATCTATGACTTATCATGTAACTCCTTCACTGCCCAGCGTTCCAGCATTGATCGGTTTCACGAGACGGTACAACGACAAACGTGGAATGATCATAATCATGGGCAACTACCACCAGCCGCACCACCCATTTATTTATGATAATAACAGTTTTAACTCCTACAAGAGACTGCTGGACCCGCATCATGGATTTTTGAAATGAAGCCACCGAAGCTTTAAAAGAATTAAAGAAGAATATCAGAGAGATTCTGAGCTTTTCTTCGCATGCCCCTACACATGGAGAGTCTCAATTACCAGGTGAGCTTGTATGGTAGGTAAGTTCATCTTACAAAAATTCGGAGTTCACCAAATAACTCATGGTACAAGTACAAGTTTACTAACCATTACTCACCATTGTTCATGCTGAGATCTCGCGATTGAAACCTTTTCTTTTCAACTTCTTTAAATTTTTTAAATTTTGTGATTTGAAAAAGCTCTGTGTCACAGCACGAAACTCATGTGAATTCGCCATGTGCATTACAGTCATGTAACTACTGCATCAGAGTTCATATCCCAGAGTTCATATAGGATAGATGTCAGCTCATATATGAGCTGAACATGTGCAAGGGGCATCAAGGAACAACCGGAAATTTTTCAAGAGCAACAACTAAGTACATATGAAATAGAACGAAAAATGTCACATTTATGACGAAGCATTAGCACAAGATAAAAGTCATAAAACATATTCACCATCCACAATATTATGCGATTCTTTTCTGCTTAAATTTGCAATACACCGTAACAGCCTAATACTATGTGCGCAACCCGTGAGAGACCGTATTAGGAGGAAGAATCATAGTAGAAAGAAGGTCGTATTAAATGCAGCGACATAAAATAACGTAAAAGATCCATGTCAAAACGTTGTGGGTAGTTGTAGGTTGCATTTGCATGAGACGCGTAGAGATGGTTCCAGCTGCGTCTCTTCCACATCTTCCCTCCACTGCAGCTCCTTTTACAAACACCTTTCCTGTCTTTATCATTTTAAAGTAAATGAATTGAATTTGGACAGTAGCGTTTCACCATTCTCATTCGAGACCGTGGCTACACCAAACTCTTCCAACGGTCTATATTTAAGAAGGCCAAACACATCCACCGGATGAAGCAGAGAGAGAGAGAAAGAGGGAAGTTAGAGTTCGCTGTTGGAGGTTTAGACATTAAGATCCGGTGCTGTGGTTGCTGTCTTCTGTGTAGAGAAGCTGTAATCCGACAGCAAAGCTAAGGTCACAAACAAACATGGCAGAAAAAGGAGTAGCAGGAGCAGCAAAAAGAGTGGATGCAAAAGCTTTTCACAAAGAGCAGAGATCTGATGGGGTGGCCTGCGTCCTGGCAATAGGCACCGCCGTGCCTCCCAACGAGGTCGACCAGAGCACATATCCTGACTATTATTTCCGTGTTACACGCAGCGAGCACATGACCGAGCTCAAGCAGAAGTTCCAGAAAATGTGTAAGTATACCTGCCTGCCTGCCAACTTAACTGCTGCCAACTTGTAACTGTAGATTATGTACAATACATTCACTTTCAGTATTCTTCTTACCACTTGTTTCCTAAGTTATAAGACCTGGGTTAAAGTCGATTGTATTTGCTGAAAAAAGAATAGGCTTTTGCTCGACCCTTTTTGTCACTAATACCCCGCAGAACATTGCCCTGGCAGAATGAGGATTGAACTTTCTGGTGATGAGCCTTTCCATCACTTATCTATGAATTTTTGAAGTTAAACTTTTGCTCATCTATCAATCCCCTCCAAAAAAGAGTTGAGTTTTCTGGTTTGCAGGACATTGCCTGCCTGCGCAGAATGAGGATTGAACTTTCCAGGGATGACCCTTTACATCACTCATCTATCATCTTTACTCCAAAGTTACTCTTTTGCTCATCTATCAATCCCCTCCAAAAAAGGTAAGTTTTTGTCGGTCCCCCGCATTGATAGGATCAGCATTTATTTCATCGTTCCGGGAGACTTTTTAAGTCTCAGTGACCTCCAGTGCAGAAGTTCTAGGAGATCCACTAAGCTGCTAAGCACTCTTTCAAGCGTTGCCGATCTCCTTATGTTTACTAATTCAATTTACTGTAAACAATCTATCACTCGCAATGTTTTGGCTTTGGCTTCAGTTCTTGCGATGCGAGTATCACAGTAGCGATTACCGCTATCATGACGTCAGACCTACTGTGAACTTATTTGGAAACCCCACTCTTATTATTATAACTTAAACCTGGCAGAGGTGTGATCATGTCCAAATGTCGTGGAAAATCGACTTCTACTGTGCAAATTGTTATTCAAAAGTGTAGCTGAATCCCTATTAATGTTTGGTGTAGTTTTTGGCGTGCAATTATTATTTCACGTGTAGGGCGCACGCTGACATGTAAAGCTTTTTGCAGAGTTTCGCAGTTCTGTCATCTCGTGTGACCCGACCGGCCGTCGCTTCATAGCATTGGCAATGAATACTTTGATGGTCAGCAAGTAATTGTGCCCTCTAACTCACCTCCATCGCCACTAAATGCTAGTCGGTAGGAAGTAACAGTTAGACGTGTATTAACTTCTGCCCCCAGCATCGCCGTGGAATATGCTAGACTCTCAGAGGTCCTGGAGAGTGTGCGAATCCATTTGGGAGGGAAAATGTTCCATATTTTACGTGGAAACCGGCAATTCCCATATATTTTTTTTTTCTGAAAAACGAGAACCACAGGAACGAGGGAACATGTACATATGTAACCTTATCAAACTGAACATTCCCCGCCGTTTACTGACAAGATTTATTGGACCATAGCAGCTTTACGATTTCCTTTACCATGATTCCAGCTTGTCAGGCCCAATCCTCGATGCAACATTTAACACTAACGAACGGTGCATGGGCATTCGTATCTATTGAACAGCGGAAATTTTCTTAATCCATGATTCAAGATTCAACATTAGGATGAAAGCCATTTTCTTAATCCATGATTCAAGATTCAACATTAGAATCAAAGCTGTAACCTGTGCTTAGTTTCAGCCAGCTATCAGGTACGGCACTGTAATTCTGTCAGGTCACCGTTAGAATCAAAGCTGTAATCTGTGCTTAGTTTCAGCCTGCTATCAGGTACGGCACTGTAATTCTGTCAGGTCCACTGGGTCGGCCGCGATAAAGCCAAGCAAGTTTGACCGCGGAGAAATCTGGCGCAAGCCCTGCCGAATCCGTCCAGAGCAATCTCAAACCACTCGGATCTGCAAACACTGAAACCGGAGACCCAACATTTTACAACACTATCAAACAATTTGTGTATCACAGATTCCTCCAACACTATCAAACATTGTACAACACTGAAACCGGAGATTCCACTAATTCTTTTCAGATGTGTATCACAGATTGCTCCAACGATACTGTCCGTTCCGTTCCTGGGATTCTTTCCTGATTTCCCTCTCAGAATCCTGATGCAGCATCACGTTTGGGCATGCAGGTGACAAGTCACAGATAAAGAAGAGATACATGCACCTGACGGAGGAGATACTGGCGGAGCATCCGAGCATGTGCGAGTACATGGGGCAGTCGTTGGACGAGAGGCAGGACATTGTGGTGGCGGAGGTGCCAAGGCTGGGGAAGGAGGCAGCGGCCAAAGCCATAAAAGAGTGGGGGCAGCCCAAATCGGGCATAACCCACCTCATACTCTGCACAACCAGCGGTGTGGATATGCCGGGAGGCGATTATCAGTTGGCCAGATTGCTGGGGCTGAGGCCAGGCGTGAAACGGGTGATGTTGTATCAGCAGGGATGTTTTGCAGGAGGTACGGTGCTCAGGTTGGCCAAGGATTTGGCCGAGAATAACCGCGGTGCCCGGGTGCTTGCCGTGTGCTCCGAGATCACGGCCATCACCTTCCGCGGACCGTCCGAGACGCACCTGGACAACATGGTCGGACAGGCCCTCTTCGGGGACGGGGCCGCTGCCGTCATTGTCGGCGCCGATCCCGTCCCCCAACGCGGGGAGCGCCCCGCCTTCGAGATGCTCTGGGCCGCCCAGACCATCCTCCCCGATTCCCACGGCGCCATCGACGGCCATCTCAAGCAGGTCCGTCGCTCACCATCCAGTTCTCCCATTATCCAATGAAATCTTGTGTGTTTGTTTGCTTGTTGCCTGAAATTAAAACAATCTTCCAGTTCAATCTTGTTTGTTTGTTGCCTAAAATTATAACAGTCGTCCAGTCAAATCTTGTTTGTTTGTTGCCTGAGGTTAAAACTTGTTTGTTTGTTCATAGAATTAAATCTTGTTTGTTTGTTTGTTGCCTAAAATTATAACAGTCGTCCAGTTAAGTCTTATTTGTTTGTTGCCTGAAATAAAAACAATCATCCAATCAAAACAGTCACCAGGTTAAAACTTGTTTGTTTGTTCATCGAATTCAATCTTGTTTGTTTGTTTGTGAATCTTGTCTGTTTGTTGCTTGCCTAAATTAAAAACTATAGAATCCAATTGTCTTAATTAAATCTGGTTCATTTGTTGCCTGAAACTAAAAACTATCATCCTCTTTTGTCACGTCATTGTAACGGTTTTCTGTGTCTTGCATTGTCATGACTTTGAGCCGAGAGAGTAACTTTTTGCAGTATTTTGGGATAAGAGATCAACATTTTCAAAGAATTATTATTTGCGATAGTTCAGCTCAATTTGAGGTTTTTTCTGAATCAAATAATAGATATATATTTAGTAGAGTTTTTTATTTTGATACGGTTTTTTCCACTGTATGACTGGATTTTTCAAGTCAAAACTCTTGTCCAAAAAGATAACACCTGGTTAGGATAAAACGTCCAAGCTTTTGTGTCTTTTCAGCAAGGCAGTTTCAGAAATTCTTTTACATGCTTTTGGCTCTGCATTGCTCTCTGGATAATGAATTATTGCAGTGCAGGTGGGCCTGACGTTCCACTTGCTGACTCTTGCACTGCAAAATTTCCTTGCAAGAAGTTCCAAAACTGTACTGATGATGGATTGTTGCACTGCAAATCTTTTCCCTTGTATTTTTCTTTTTTTCTTTTTGTTTCCCTGCAGGTGGGGCTGACTTTCCATTTGCTAAAGGACGTGCCGGGGATCATTTCCAAGAACATCGAGAAGGCTCTGAGGGAGGCGTTCTCGCAGTTCGGCGTGGAGGACTGGAACAGTCTGTTCTGGATCGCGCATCCGGGCGGTCCGGCGATTCTGGATCAGGTGGAGGCCAAGCTGGGGCTGCTGCCCTCCAAACTGAAAGCCACCCGCGACGTTCTCCGCGACTACGGCAACATATCCAGTGCCTGCGTGCTCTTCATTTTGGATCGAATGCGCAAATCCTCGGCTGCCGACGGAGCTCTCACCACCGGCGAGGGTCTCGATCTCGGCGTCCTCTTCGGCTTCGGCCCCGGACTCACCGTCGAGACTGTCGTTCTGCAATCCATGCCTCTCTGTCCTTCTTCTGATTCTGATTCTGATTCCAATGCCAATGGCAATGGCCACATCTGCACCTAAAATTGAATTCGTCGTAGCTTTCAGATGTTTGCCGTTGGTCTTGCTAGTAGTTGTGTTTGTCTTTATATGATCGTGTGCTCCCTCTCCCTCTCTGTTCTTCCATATATGATTGTGCCTTATGCCGTTTGTGTTTTCTCCCGTCAATCTTCTAACAAGGTTCCGCTTTTTATTGAAGTCGGCTAGTTTAAGTTCAAATTTAATGCTGGTAGAGCCCGAGTAGTTTATCGGTGCTCTCGACCTGAAAAGCTTTGTTTTGATGCTGGTACACTATTGTATCTGAAATTTATAACTTTGAAATTTGATGTTGGTATGGTATCTGTCTGGAGAAATTTATTACTTTGGTGTTTACCCCTTCCCTGCAAAAACTTTTTAGCGAGTATCCATTCTGTTCACGAATTTTGGAAAAATCTGTTATCTTCTGTCACTTTTTGGTCAGCATTGTCTCACGGGACACTTCCACTACTTCTACACGTTTTTAAAAGCTAAATTTTAACTCAGATATAAGGGTGTTGCAATAGACTTTTCTTTCTTTAAAAGAACTCTAGTATTTCAGGCTAAGAATTACAAAATCAGAAAATCACATGCAGAAGTAATTCTTTTAATTTGATTTTGGATCATTGTTATAAATTTTTTATTTTTAAAAGCTAAATTCCAACTCAAAATTTTCAAGTTACTAAGTAAAAAATAAGAAAAATTAATTTTAAAGTAATTTTTAAAATTTAGTTTTGGGTCATAGTTACAAATACTTATCAATAACTTAAATTAAGTGTCATGTATTTGCTCTCAATTTTGCTTTTACTTATCCTCTCACAAAAGATTTGCCAAATGTTAAAAGAAGGTATGCATTAATTTTGTAACCTTGTTAAGAATGCCATTGCATTCTCATCTAGGAATGAATAAAACCAAAAAAAAAAAATCAAGTTTCATTGAAGTTTACAAAACTTAACATATTTTATCAAAATGTTTAAAACACTCATTTAGAAATGAATAAAAATCATTTAGAAATGAATAAAAACCCAAATGGTACTTGAAAAAAATTGTTCGAGTTTCATTGATGGTTATGAAATTAAAACTCAAACTTTTTACTTACCTACCCCTTAATCTCTTGAACTAGCTTCAAAATTCTATGTAGATTTTTTTTTTTTTCATTTCTAACTTAGTTCTACTTACTAAAATTGAACGTGTGACCTAGGGTTACCAAACTAAAACTCTTACAACTAAGGTAAGACTTCATTGTTGACATTGTGAATACTAGTTACTAGTGTGGAGTTTGGAATATGTAGGAGCAATGTGACCTAGGGTTACCAAACTAAAACTCTTACAACTAAGGTAAGACTTCATTGTTGACATTGTGAATACTAGTTACTAGTGTGGAGTTTGGAATATGTAGGAGCAATGTGACCTAGGGTTACCAAACTAAAACTCTTACAACTAAGGTAAGACTTCATTGTTGACATTGTGAATACTAGTTACTAGTGTGGAGTTTGGAATATGTAGGAGCAATGTGACCTAGGGTTACCAAACTAAAACTCTTACAACTAAGGTAAGACTTCATTGTTGACATTGTGAATACTAGTTACTAGTGTGGAGTTTGGAATATGTAGGAGCAATGTGACCTAGGGTTACCAAACTAAAACTCTTACAACTAAGGTAAGACTTCATTGTTGACATTGTGAATACTAGTTACTAGTGTGGAGTTTGGAATATGTAGGAGCAATGTGACCTAGGGTTACCAAACTAAAACTCTTACAACTAAGGTAAGACTTCATTGTTGACATTGTGAATACTAGTTACTAGTGTGGAGTTTGGAATATGTAGGAGCAAAGTGATTAAAAAATCCATCAAAAATAGCCAAATTAATGAAAATTAACCAACAAAGGTTGCAAACAATAGCTGAATTAATAAAAAATATCCAAATTTTTCAGTAGGAAAAAGTCTTCATTACTTCCTAACATTTTCAGCTAAGTTTTTCTAAAAGTACCAAAATCAATCTTTTTTTCAAAAAATTCCTTATATTTTACCAAATGTTGTGATTATCACAAAATTCTAAGATAAATTTCATTTTAAACTTTTAAACAAAACTAATAAATTTATAAAAGTGCGAATTGATTATCATCGTATCATCATCTTTGCCTTTATCGGAGTTATATGAGGCCAACTATGCAAATTCTTTTCTACAATTTTAATTTTATTAAGAGCCAAATAAGTATTAACACCAAAATCTTGAGTATCCTTTTTTATGCTTGAAACCAAGTGTGGGTGTCAATTGATCATACTATTTTCTATTTTATTGTTCTATTAATATCAATACTTAATAAAGTTGAGATTGTTTGCATGTACTTTAACTTAATACTTTAGCACCATTATTGTTTCTATAAAAAAAGAAATGTTTCAATAAAAATCATTATTGTTTTTTATATTAAAAAACAGTGAAGAATTACAAAGGAGAATATTATAATATATTATATCAATAACATATTAAACATAAGTTATTCTAGACATTATGTCTTGTTTACATGCTTAGTATTTTTATGTCCCCCTAATTGTGTTTTCTACATTTATTCTATATTTTCCATAATTTGTTATCAAAAATGTTTTTATTTTGCATATTGCTGATATTTTCTAACAATTTTTCCTAAACTTTTATGGATTTTTTTAAGTAGCTAACAAAATTTTTTTCGTAAATTTTTAAAACTTGTGTAGAAGGTACATGTACAATTTAATTTCTTTAGAAATATTTTCATATTATGCATTTGCAAGAATCTAAGGTGAACTTGAGTCTCATAATTTAATGAATAAATTTATGGATAAATACAATAGCATTCCTTTAGCATTAAATTTAACAAACATGTTAATGGTAAAGACATTAAGTTTGCAAAAACTTTTTAAGAATAAAGAATTCTTATGATAAAAAAACCTATGCCCTTGAATATTAAATTTTTTCCTAAAGAAAAGGAGTTGACCTTTCAAAAAATATATAAGAATAATGTTTTACCATTATACTTAAAACTTGAAGTTGAGACGGGACACCAAAAAAATGACTGCAAACAAAACTTTTCATTAATGACTGATACAACAAATTATAGAGTTTAAATGCTTTTCTTTAAATATTTTTTTTACAACCGGTATTATTGATTGAGGGCGGAAACGCTGGTGGGAGAATTGTGGTGAAAGATTCAAAGTGAAGTACGTTGTAAATGAGTAGAAATTTTAGATGTTTTCCTGCACCTACGGAATGAGCAACAGGTAAAGCCTGGACCTAGACGGTTATATTGAAATGGTCGATCAAAAGTTCACCTTTTTTTAACCTGCATAATTTTTAATTAAAACTATCGAATTTCAATCCAAATATAAGGTAAAATACGAGCCCACATACACTGAAAATGCAATGCAGCCAATTAAAACTTAAAAGCATTAATACGTTTTCTTACAAGATCTTGTCACGCTACTGTTTGAACAGCTCCGAAGTCGTAGGCTTTTGTTTTCTGGAGGCACTCTTGATTTTTACCATGTGAAATTTATCATGACTTTGGAAGGGACGTCTGTGGAGCGCAGAGATCCACAACCGTCAAGAACAGGTTATTATTCGCTTCTTGATTCGTGTGCTGCAGCTGGTTCACTAATGCCCACCATATTTATGGGTTTCCTGTTTTGTTTGCTGCACCTACAATTGTGGCTGGTTTTGCAAGCGACTGCTGCTCAGAAGAAGAAGAGCAGAGATCCAGCCACGTTAAGGTAAGCGGAGTCAATTCATTTTTGTTTTGTTTTTCTTTAGTCAGCATAACAGGCCAATCGTGTGTACCAGAACGAACGATAACGTGGCTGACTGGCTGCCATGCTGAATGTCATAATCTTGGCTTTTCTTGGTGGTCCAGCTGATATCGTTATTGACTCCATCATGAAAGAAACATGTACTGAAAGAAACAAAGACTGTACCATCATTCTAAGTGATATTCTAAGCTACAGCCTCATAGTAATTTTTAATTAAAATTACCGAATTTTAAACCAAATATAGTAAAATACGAGCCGACATAACATACACTGAAAATGCAGTGCAGCCAATTAAAACTTAAAAGCATTAATACCTGCTCTTAATAGCGAAAACGTACAAGATCTTGTCGTTTGAACAGCTCCGAAAAGCAGTTCCTTCTTTGGCTTTTGTAAGATGGAGGAACTCGTAACTTTTTGGAAATTTGTGCTGGTACAGTGGTCTCTGTCTCCGACATTTATCATGGCTTTCGAAGGGACGTCTGTGAAGCGCAGAGATCCACGACCGTCAACAACAGGTTATTCGTTTCTTGATTTGTTTGCTGCAGTTGGTTCAGTTGTCAACCATATTTATGGGTTTCTTGTTTTGTTTGCTGCAGCTGGTTCAATATTGCTGCAGCTACCATTGTGGCTGGTTTTGCAAGCGACTGCGAAGCAAAGAATCAGCCACGTTAAATTTGTCACCCTGCCACGTCACGCTACGTTAGATCCTCAACCAAATGCCAAAAATTTGCGATGGAAAAACTGATGCCACGTTAGATCCTCAACCAAATGCCAACAAATTGCAATGGAAAAACTGATGCCATACAGTATGATGATAATATTTGATTATTGCATAAGGTAGGTTTGAATAATGCACTACTGTATGCAATGTCCAACATCAACTTATCAAGCTTCTTCCGGAATCCTCGTGCACCCTGCTGCAAGCCTGAGCTTGCATGTCAACTAGATGGGCTTCGTCGCCGTGGCCATGAACCTCGCTCCTCGGATGCTAGGACATTGTCATCGTGTGGTGGGAACTGTCACAAAACTGGTATGGATCTGCACCAGTAGAAATCAATCCTTTACATCCTCACCCGAACGTGAAGGTCAAGTCCAGGAGAACAACTGCCGCTATTGCACTCTGAACGCTGCGAGTAGATCAGTCGGAGATCAAGTGACTGGTTCATCAGTACCTTGGTGAGCAACTCTCCATCACTGTGACCAACCACAACTTGGGCAACGCCTTGGCCAAGATCATTGCCTATGATATCACAGAAATGGGATTGAACTTGTGATCAGACAAAGCCAAAGAGCAGGTCCCCATTACTGTGTTTTACTTCTCTAGACCACGAGTGGGGAATGGGGTGTTCGGGAATTGGTGCAACGAGCGGGGTCTGCGATTTTAAATAATGCTCAAAAACACCATCAAATATATAAAAACAAGAAATATCCAAAGCCATTGTTGAAATTTGAAACACAAAACCCAAAAAACAAAAAATCTAAAAAAAAAGGTAGAAAGGTAACATTCTTGGGTGCAATGCATGATAAAAATAACTTGGTGAATATTTGTTAAACGCTACTCATTCGCAGTAATTCCTTTTCGGGTGTAGAGTTTGGCAAAGAAGTTTCAAGACAAGAAAAAGGTGAAATGGTTTCTACCTATGCATCAAAAGAATCCGATTCATGGAAGCAAGGAATCGAGGATTCGCGATTCTAAACGTGTTTGGGTACCTGTTCCTCAAGAAAAAGTGGGACGGGTTCGTAGCCGGGGACATGATAGAGAAAATTTAAATATATTAGTTTTTTTAAAAAAAAATCTCAGATATCATAAATATACATTGTAAAATATAGAAAGTACAATGTAAATCCAAAATATTGTTAATGCTTAAAAATTGCAATATCACCATTAAACTAAAGCAAGAAAATTTGCAAAGGTATGGAGAGCATTGAATCCATTTCCTTGCTCAAGAGCCATAATCTGGTCAAACATATAATTTTTGAAACAACCAAAATGACAGCAATAAAATGAAACCCTTTTGTTACTCAATCCAATATTTCCAAAAATGAAATTAAGCCTCAAAGGTCAACCAAAGTTATGACAAATCAGGTCTGCTAATACTTTTGTTCAACCACTACTTGTGGGTACCACCCTAGGGACTACCTGTGAGTAGTGCCGTACAGCCACGTTAAAGATGACTGCATTATAAGAAGACACAACTTAACAAAACTAGGCACAGCACAGTAACTCACCTCACCTACAATGATCCAAAACCTTTATGGAAAATCAGCACTAGTCATGATCCAAAACCTTTATGGAAAATCAGCACCATGAGCTTGCATATGGCCATTCGCCATGTGCTGGTGCGATTCGTTGCTTTATAAGCAAAAAGATTTTTAAAAATGTTGAAGAAGCATCCATCCGTCGTCATGTTCATGACTCATGACCCATGCCGATGACCCTGTTTTGTTTTTTCTGTTTGCAGCCGAGATAGGAGAAAAAGAGCAAAAACCAGCAATGAACAATAAACACGCCTGAATGTGAGTCATGGCAGAACCTTTGACGCTCCCAAAGGCATGCGAATCCATGCAAATGCAAATTTTTCCTCGCACGCCCCGTCCAAAACTTGATTTCCGTATGACCCATACTTGCCCCTTCGGCCTTCGGTTACCATAGTAGCCCTTTCATGATTTCCATGTGTTTGTTTATTCATTCGTACTCCCTTGTTTTCTGCAGTCCGTCTCATGCCGATGCCGTGAATCTTGATTGCTTGCTTTGCCATTTAACAATATGATTCAGAACAGGAGAAGATACGTAAGATTTTAATGCAAAATGCAGACATTCAAGAACTAAAAAGGCAAGAACAAGGCAAGGCAAGGCAAGGCGTGTATACGTACAAATTCAGACAAAGTTTCGTTGTAAATTATGAAATACGTACCCATTGCGAATTTAATGCGCTTCTGTGCGCTCCCGACGCGAACAGTTTGTCAAAATTTATCGGAATCACGAATCTCCGGCACATAGGTTTCATCATTATAGATACTGCGGCCATCCATAATGATGTCCACGTTTTATGTAACGCCTACAGAAACCGCCACCACTTCTTGCATAATAATGTCCACGTTCTCCAATTTAAGTTCCCACTATCTCCATGATTTTTACTATGGTTATTAAGAAAGAGAAATAGAGATGTTGTTAATCATGGCCCCATGGGAGCGCATGGGAGTGTTCACATCAACAATAAGATTGATTGCGAAGTTGGAAACCTGTATTGGCATCCTAAGGTGGTTAAATCTATCCACCCTATCAATACTTCTATTGTTGTTCATAATACCTTTTGTTTTCTCTTACTCTGTAATATACTCTAGTTGGTCATGAGTTTGGTTTTCTTGGTGCATATCTATGATGATGTGATGTATTCTTACTATTTTTTTAAATTTTTTTTAAGTGTTAATACAATAAACCAAGAACCCACAACCTAGAATGCACATTCGTACATAATGCTATAATAGCAATTATCATAAAACATATGATACTTGGGGAGCATTTTCAATATAGTATCCATGTATCGCTCAAAAAATAGATGATGCAATGCAAAGCTAGAGTTTTTTTTTTTTTTTAGATTTACGTTATGTTTAAAAGATGCACATAATGCTTTATTTGCCATGGCACCTATACAAGCTATTGCATTTAACATTAATGTAGCAACCATTCATTCCAGTTTGAGCATTGGAATAGCTACTAAAAACTTTGTACACATAACATCTATTTATGCGAGCTTGGATTATTCGTTATTCTATATGTACCATGAGCACGTTTATTTGTTAGATTACACTAGAGGATATATTGATGATTTCAGTGGGGAAGAAATACTAGCCAGGGCAACTTGCTAGCTTGAAATTTGATCCCATGGATTAGGAGCTTCTAGATCATTTGGAAAGCACATCCTTTGATTGACGAGTTCATTCGAACATTGGAAGGTGAAGAAGGGATTTGCTACATCCATCTTGAAAAGCTTCCATGTGTGTAAACTCATCAATTTATTTCCTTAAAAGAGAAAACAACATATATGAATCATCATAATTGCAATCCACTCACACAAGCTAAGCAAAATATGCATGCCTTTAAAGGTATTTGATTATAAATATTTCTGCATTATTGTTGTCTCCTTCACATGCACACTTGATGGACTAATTTTCTATGACCACTTGACTTGTAAATGCTCACATAGTTGCTAAACTTTTTGCATTCTTACACCATCATTCTCCATATTGTTTGATATTGTAGATGTGACAAAAGATGGGCATAGTAGGCATTTTTTTCATAGGCCATCCAAGGCATACACGACTATGATGCAAAAGTGCAGGAAAATCCAATGCGAGTGTGATATGCAAGGCGAGGAAACACATTGGCACAAAACTGGCAAGACAAGGCCTATTTTGCTAAATGGTAAGCAATAGGGATGTAAAACAATTCTGGTTATGTACAAAAATCTCAAAAAGTAATGCAAACTAGAAAAGATGAACTAGGTGATGCACCAGTACCACCTTGGCAGTCATGAAGACAAGAAGGAAGGTGAGCTTTGCTAAGCGTACACTTCAAAAACAGTATAAAATATAAACCATGTTTAGATCATGATGAGGATCTTGAAGTTATCATAATTGAATGACTTATTCATGATTAAAGCACAACACATATAAATGACTTATCCATGCCAAAGATATGATTAGTGATATAAGAGGTTACACATGATCTCCTTTAAAAATTTGACATGGATGTTGAGATATATATCCTATTATGGGTGAAAAATTAGGTGTAAAATTAACAACAAATAGTTTTGATGGTCAAACTGATGTGACAGTTAAGGTGGTAAGCGAGGTAATACATGGAGGAGAAAGATAATATGGAGTTAAATCAATTGCATAAGAAGCTGTAAAGATTGAGGGATAGGCTACTAAAAATGACTTGGCAATAGTAGCATTGATGATGGCAAATTCATCACAAAAGGAGAATGCATATTAGTTGGTCGCTACATAGTGTATGTTGTTTACTGATGATAATGGATGTTTATAAAAGAAGATTTTTGGGTGTTGGTGATGCAACAGAGATAGATGGTTGATTACCAATAGATATGAGTGAAGGGGTGTTAACTTTGAGACCAAGAATAATAGCAATCTCTTCATCTTGAGGAAGGGAAGTGGCTTTTCGAAAAGTAGTTAAAGAAACTATAAGATGATGAGAATCATGATAAATGATTAAGATGGTCTTTCTTTAAGGGATAGGATTAGTACAGTAAAGATATCCTTCAAAGTTTAATCTAATGTCTGATGATTTTATGTTGATGTAGAAGTGATATTGAAAAGGAGTTGATCTACCTCCATTGGGCTGATAGCAAAACAAACTTCAATAAATTATACAAAAATAGAAGAAGAAGAACCATGTACCTTCATCTTCTTTGAATGTCGATTTTGCTTAAAAAATAAAAAAAAATTAAATTCTACTCATTGTCTACAAAACTACTCCACTAGCTTAGATATAAATATATGTGTGTGTGTGAATTGGCCAAGATGATTTTAAATACGATGATTTTAACCAAGCACAACTACAATAAGATATCTAAAGATATAATCACTCATCCCTCCTCTATTTCTCTACCACTTACTCAATTTAGTTTTACCCTCTCAGTCAACTTTGTTTGTCTTTATTTGTTCATGGTGTTTTTGAGTTGTTATTTATGCAAGAGATTTATTTCTCAAAACACAATGAACAAACAAAGATAGAACAAACTTGACTAAGAGGGTAAAACTAAATTGAGCAAGTTGTAGAAAAATTGAGAAGGATGAGTGATTATATCTTTAGATATCTTGTTACCTTGGCCAATAGTCGAGCTTAGTTAAAATCATCTTATTTGAAATCATCTCAGCCAATTGATATATATATATATATATATATATATATATATAAGCTAGTTACATATTCTTAGGATCCACCCCTATCTTTGAGTAGGCTTGTGGATATGCATCTTTGATGACTATCATCAAGTATGCTTATATATTCCTAGGTTCCACTCCTACTTCCAAGTATGGCTTGGGTAGGGGTGGGACCCAATAATACTTGTTGAAATAAAATAAAAACTAATTCCAATCTCATTAGCCAACTTTTTAGGTGTTGGAACCCAAAATAATTGTAATATAAGTACACCCCAAAATACATAGTCTAATTAGAACTTTACAACTTAATATCACCCACCAAGATCAAATCCATGACTTAGTACTTTCAAAGCAAGAGTCTTACCACTAAGCTAGCACCTCATTGTTATTAGTCAACTTTTTAACTATTGATATGGAAATGCATCAATCATGGCCATGCATGTGAGTTAAGGCATTATGGACGATAAGGCACACATGTGAGTTAAGGCACAATGGAGACACTTCCCATAGAAAAGCCATGTTGAACAAACTAATTTTTTGTTTACATTGACTAAAACCCCTTGGATCTATCGTACTAGTTTTAGCACTAGGTTTAAAGAATCTTTTAAACATAACTTAGGGTAGCCTACTTCAGTCAAACCTATGACCTTACTTTTCATGCAAGAAGATCCTAATCTACTATATTGGTTTTAGCATCACTTTTAATGAGTTTTTTAAACATAACTTAGTGTACCCTACTTGAATCAAACCTATGACCTTACTTTTTATGTAAGAGGGTCCTAATGTTGGTGGTTACCCTAGCTCTTTCCTCTTATTCAAGGTGCGGAACACTTAGAAGTTATCCTCTTATAGCACTTCAATGTATAAAAAACCTCTTTAACTTTGGGTAAGGTATCCAAGGAAGAATGAACACTATCCTATTTCCTCCTCTCTACCCCTTTTGAAGTACTCCTAACTTATTAAAGTTAATGTGAGCTTGAATATGCAGCAATGTTTGTAAACTGTAGATCCGTTCATCCAAAGGAGTTCCCTATGTTGTAGCAATGTGGTTACATTTCATGCATTTTTATATTCCTTAGGCAAACCCATTTGGAGCATAAAAGTTCCACAGGAATTACTAAGTAAGCTTTCAAGGGTCATCATTGCAAACTTGTTGAAATAGCCTATCTAGCCGATAGTGTTGCTGGCAAATTTTTTAACCATTGTCTAATTATAAAGTTTATCATTTTTATAATAGAAAATTCCAAGGTATGTTCTCTTTATCAAAAAATTCCATGGTTTTAAAGAATATTTTGCAAAAACTAGCTTTGCCCTCATTGCAAACCATTTGTGAAAATTTTAATGTTGGTATTCAAAATTTTAGAAACAAAGAACTTTACTTGAATTTTTATCAATGTCTGTAGAGCTAGCATCATTAAGCTTTTGACAAATGAATTTTCTATATAAATATAGTATTGCAAATCTTAGACTCATTGAAAGCAAACATATTTCTCTATTGTGTTATATTTGATATAAAACCCTTTCTATTTTATAAAGTTGTTTTATAAAGTCAATTTCTTTATAAAAATTTATCAAAGTTATTGATTTAAAGGCGTTGAAGGGCTACGGTGGACTAAACTTTTATTATGAGAAGATATCAATCATTAATATATTAGATTAGAAAAGGTAGATTGTAGATTCTTTACATTATTTTTTTGAAGTTTACCCTTGATACAATGACATTGTATTCCACAAATGGCTCAACAAGAAATACCCCTTTAAATTATAAAGATGTAGGCTAATTTGTATTGAAGAAAACAAAGTATATGCCACAAGATTTGGGTTTGGCTACAAATTAGTCCTATGTAAATGATCAAATTTTCACATGTCAAGGTAAAAAGGATCCTAATCAAAGTGAAAAACAAAGGTATCAAAGCAAATTTCAACATTGCAATTGTTTAGGGAGATGTTTTTGCTATTAGGCAAACTTAGCAACAATTCACTACGAAGGTAAAGACCAAAGACTATTACAAATTATTGTGACTAATTATATTTCAAAATTCAAAGAGATATATATTGAAAACTCAATTGTGGATTTGTGACGAAATTGCAATAGAAACAAATGAAAGCGTTATCTAAATTTAAAAGGGCATTCGTGCAAAGACAAATAACATAGACAAATAGGTCACGTATAACTCAAATGGTTACCTAATAAATAGCAAAGACAAATGGTCATTTACGGTCAATTAGGATTGTATGACTCAACATTGTGCACAAGAATCAAACCCATAACTAGGATCTTCCAAATCAAGGGCGTTACCATTGTGCTAACACCTCATTGTGTACATTTTTTAAGTAAGAAAAGATTATAATGACACTTACATAGACCGTCAAAATAACTCTTACACCTCTTTATTATTGCTACATTAACCAATACCAAGGACTTTCTTGTTGCAAAATGCCAAAGATAAAAGAAAGTCTTAAACTTAGTTGACAATATGAATTGCGTAAAAAGAAATAAAACCATAGTACATAGAATAACATTTGCTCACTAAAGAATATAACATTCTTTATCAAATTAAAAATATAAAATTTGTTAAATCTCATTGTGACATTTCAAATCCTAAAGCTTTTGGTACAAGAACCTCTTGATTCCTTGTGTACTATCATAAGGCTGTGTAGGCAGCCAAAATGAATGCCTTTTGCTGTGAATACCTACCTACCTCCCTTGCTAATCAAAAAAAGGCTTTAAGGCTAAATGCATGCAAGTTAGCGGGCATCTTAACTGTAGTTGATGTATAGTTGACTGTGATATGTCAATCGTATCGTTTATATTATCATCCATGTTGTACGTGTTACGCTACTAAAGTTTGGATTGACTTGTGTTGTGTATTCTCAATGTGCTTGTAGGTTACCGTGTTTATTGAAACAGAATCCACCCGTGTTGTTTATTGATGCTTGAGGCTCCAAGTGGTACCTTAACAGCACCTGCCAAGGTAATGCCTATAATGACAACTAAATGACTCATCTGGAGTAGAAGGCTGGTCTTTCCTCAAAAAGGGACCTAAGTAAATTCTTCGGGCAATAACAACGAGATAACTTATCACTAGGAAGTTGGTATTGCCTCGTAGAGATTCACATCAAGCAATTAACGTAGCCTATACAAGCCTACATTTTGTTTCAATGAGCAGAGTAGGTCAATTCATACATTCCAGACACATACCAAACTCTCTATACCTCGTTTGCAGAAGGACCTATATTAGAGTTGCATAATTTCGCTGGTACACATGCAAATACAAAATTTTGAAAGGATATAAAAATGTAAAATATCTCACAACTCTACATTACAAAATCATTATCTATTCATGGACTACACTAACATGCTAGCTATGCACATTTTTCTGGTCAAACAAATGTGCTGTGGCTTTCCGAACACCATTTAGCCCTATTTGTATGCTACAGAGTACATACAGAGATCCTAAAGCTTACCGATTCAGATGGATAGCTAAATGTCATCAACTAACAAACACTTTTGGATGGTAAGAAAAGATCCTTTAACCTTTTTTTTGGGTATATGCATCTAGCCTCCTCTTCTGACCTAATTTTTCTTAAGAATGATACTTTAGATAATTGAAATGTATATTTGACCTGGAATTTACACATCTTGAAAAAATTAAAAAATCAACAATCATTCCAATACAAAGTCATTTTTGTTTCACTCTACAGAAGCAAACCTAACCAAAGCATCATGTTTTCACAAAAACTGCACAACAGAACAAAATACACTTCAGCCTTTTCGACATGGAATACATGTAAAATCTGAGATATTTAAAAAGAGAGAAAGGAGGGGACTATGCTGCTTTGATTGTTTGAGAATCCCGGAAACACACAAAGTGCACTAGGGTACTTGTATTAGGATAAACGGCAAACACACTCGTTCCAATCTTTTTATTACACAAAGAACATGTGCTTTCACTGTCGATCTTCACCACCTGTTTTCTCTTCTTGTAGAGGTCATTTTTAACCTGCCAAGTTAAAAGCAAAGAAAGTAAATTTGACATATTTGTAATAATGTGTTTTCCAGTTTGCAACAAGATACATTACCTGCAAGTGTTCACTATGACGAAGATTCCTTATGACTGAGTAATTACGACGAGCTTCAGTAGACTTCTTCAACAGTGGTTCCAGGAATAGAAGCAATTGCTGTTAAAAAACAGGTCATGACAAATGCCAATTTTATTTCAAAAAAACAAATTACCGTTCTGAACAACTACTTTGAAATTTTTGGGACGTCAAATAGCTCTTGTTTTCTTCTGCATTTGAACCTACAGTAAGTACACTTTAAATGCTCTTATGTTTTAGAATTTTCAAAAATCACACTGGATCGATGGGACTACCGTGATTGTTGGAAGTAATATAATGCAATAATTTTTTGGATACATGCTAAGGTTACAAAAAAAAAAAAAATTTCTACTTCTTAGGATTCAAATAAATAAATAAAGCCCAGCTTCATTGTTACGTTAAGCTAATAACTCGTGTAAAGATAAAATTCTCTCAAAAATCTTGGATTTTCACACCTGCAACTTAGTATTGGAAGGGAGCATACGCAGTGCTTGTGCCCCATTTATACGATCCCAACGCTGACTCAAAAGATTAAGAGCCTCCTCAAGCATCATTCCTTCCGTACTTGTCCCTCCCTCAGAAGGCCCTTCCTCATCACTATGGCCACTATCCGGTGCACTGTCAGTGCTGCTAAGATTCTGCCGGACCTCTTCAGGACCTTCAATTTCAGCTATTTTTCTACCTATATTTGGCTTGGTTCTATGAGCAGAGCTACCTTTGCGAGTTGAAGATCCTTTAGATGAGTGCAAAGTTGCAACAGTGCGATCAAAAACCTTTTTAGATCTTTGTGGATAAAGATACACTTGCAATAAGGTAAGATAAATGTTCAAGGCTGCTTTCTGGTCAGCTTGGTAAAATTGGGTTGTTCCTTGAGCACTCGCCATCTTACTATGCTTGACAGGAACAGCAGCATTGTAAATGCGATCGCAGTAAGCAACAGCAAGTGCTGGCTCTCGAAGCTGTTAATAATTAGTCAGTCGTGTGGAAATTTATGAAAGCAATTTTTTAAGGAAACAATATAAAACATGAAGTAAATTTCAGTCGGTGAGCATTCATCAAATTACCTTGTGTGCATACAGTGTCAATGCAAGTTCATGTTGTTGCATCTTCCCTAGCAAGTAGGCACGCTCTTCATATAGGGCATCTACAGGAAGTCGTTTCAACACCACCTCAGGATTGTAACCAGAAGCGTTTTCCAAGGCAGCCAAGAATTTCTGCCTTGTGACTGAATATTGTTTTTCATCCCAGTTGCCCTCAGATTTGTTCTCATTGTACTCCTCAAGAACCTTTGATAGATATATTTGCACCTAAGTACACGGGCAAAAAAACCAAGCCAGCAAGATAAACACAAGATAAAACTCAGAAAAATAACATCAATTTTAACAATTTGCAAAAGCTGAGTCAGAACAACAGTGGTTATTTACCAGCTCATTCTGAAGACTAGAAGGCACTGAAGAATCATTGCGGGCAAGCATGTGCTCTAAATATGTGACTTGCATATGTGGAGCATGTTGCTTAAGATATGAATTGACCAAGTTCGGTGGAAGAGGTGGATCTGTTGACGAGAACAACTCAATTGTTTGTTCAGGGCATGCTTCAAGAATCCATGTTGAACAATCTAGAACAAGTGCAGGATCTAAGCCTCCGAGTGGCTAGTTTAACAGAAATAAAAGGTATTTTACGATTCCCTTCATTTCAATAGAGATTGCATTGGACTAGAAATGTAACTAGAAACACCACCACAATAAGGATTTGGATTACCTTTAGGTATTCTATGATCGCTTCTGGTCCAAATTTCTGTGCATCTGTAACTGGAACTGGCAAAGAATCCCTCTCAGCAACCAACTTATTTAGAAGTTTAAGGGCCTCCCGATGCATTTCATTGTATTTATAGAGTTCTATCAACTCAATATAATATCCTTTTTGTAGCATAAATTTTTCACAAACATTCACATCGCAGTAATTTGGCCCACGAAGTAGTTCCAGAGCTTCTTTAGAGTGCCCTGTGAATAGTAAAGACTGAATGAGAGCCGTATCTACAATGGTAGCAATCTCTCTTGCACTTCCACTACCCCTCTTATCCTCGTAGTACTAGAAATAACACCAAGAAGGATTTCGTAAGGCAGATGAATCTCACATGTGTTATAATTACATATATAATACATACAAAAACTGCATCAAAATTGCTCAAGAAATATAAAGAAAATGTGGAAAACGGAACATTTAAAGCTGCATACCTTCATGGTTGTCTTTGGCCTCCATACATCAACAGCTGCATCTTCAAATACTGCTGCGACAACCTCATCAGTATCTTCTGCTGCTGCTTTGCTTATAATAGCTTTTCGCTTGTTGTATAGGAACTTGTTGAGTGCCATCAATGCATTATGGTCTGGCCTATGTATTAAAACTTTGTTCTTGTCTTCATCTTGTGATGGTGACGCCTGAGAAGCCTCATCTGATCCATTGGAACTAGTCTTTCCCAAGGATTGTTCATATGATGTGTCTAGAGAAGATTCAAAAAGTTTCTCTGATGATTTCACAGAAGAAACATCTGGAAGTTTAATCAGGGGATACAAGGATAATATTGTCGCAGTATCCAAGGAAGATGTCAAAAACTGATCCATAGCCTCCTCATAACTCTCATTTTCAAACAGGTATTGGCCATATCTGTCCAAAAATTTTATCATATGAGAATATGTAAAGAAGATATTTCACCTAGTTTGAGATTCCATACAGGGGCTAAACAGGATAGTAGGATTTAAGAAAAATGAAAACAGAATATAAATTCAATGTCTAAATAATGGCCAGTGCGTTATGCTGGATAAAGTAGATTAAACAATAAACAAAACAAAAACAATGAAAAGAATAAAGGCACCAGCAAATATATAGTGTTCAATCAATATGATCTCCTCCAAGTCCAACATAAGCAAACTCTATGATTCTCTTCTTCACAAGAGAATTTGTTTTCCAGCATATTATAGGTGAATCACTGTTTAGGAGTGAAGTTTCTTGTATGGGGTTGAATATGCCAGGAAATTCTACAACCATTAGGCTTCATCAATGGTTGATATGCAACAAGAGATTCATCATTATCCTAGCCTTATCCCAACAACATAGGCTCACCTATATGAATTCTTATCTGACATTCCCTTATTAAGGCCCAAATTTTGGTTATCTTTCTTTAATTTTAAAAACCAAATATGTTTTGGTTTACCTCTTAATTACAAGAATTAGGAAGATTATAATATGTAATTGGTTAAATATGAGTTTTTCTGTTTGCTTGCAATACCAATTTCTTCTTATGGTTAAGAAGATTGATTTGAACATAAAAAAGATCTACAAGAACCACATAGTTTACCTCTCTGTTACTTTCCTTCAATTTTAATAAAGTGACCTCTTCTAACAGGTGCACACTATGGTCTTTTTAACACATGACCAAACTATCTAAGATGACTTTCCTTAAACTTTTTATCTGTGGGTACTGCCCCCAAACTTTCCCTAAGAAGCACGTTGATTCAATCTTTCCTAGTGATACCCAACATCCACCTTAGCATACACATCTTTGCCACATGCACATATTGAATCTGATACTTTTCGATAAGCCAATATCCCCACCATAAAGGATCCTAGGTCAAATAGCAATTTTGAACTTTCCCTTGAACCTAGTAAGGATTCTTTTATCACATAATACACTACTAGCTTTTCGCTGTTTCATCCATCCTACTCCAATTCTGTTTCACATCATTGTTAATCTCACCATCCATTTATATACGTGATCCCAAGTATTTGAATTGTTTTGTGTAATTTTTTAGTTTTGAATTCTAATCTTTGTATCTTCATTATTTGTTTTTCCACTAAAAATGCACTCCATGTATTCTACTTAAATTCTACTAATCTTTAACCTCTCTTGATTCTAGAGTAGTTCACCAAGTCTTCATTTTCACACCAAAGGATATAATCTCTTGTATTTCTTTTGTCTCTCATCTATAATAGTGGGAAGCAAATAAGGGCTTAGACAAAATCCTTAATATAGCCTTACCATCATAGGTAAGTCAATAGTCTCTCCACAAACTATAGTTGTGGCTCCGTCATACACGTCTTTAATAGCCTTTATGTATTCCATAAGAATATATTTCATTTTTAAAATTCACCAAATAATCTCTAGAGGCTCTATCATAAGCTTTCTCCAAGTCAATAAAATCATATGAATATTCCTATTTTACATCTGAATTTCTCCATTGGTTGTCTTAGCAATAAAATAGCTTTCATAGTTGATCTTCTAAGCATAAATCCAAACT
Source organism: Gnetum montanum (assembly GCA_015680685.1). Lineage (NCBI taxonomy): Eukaryota > Viridiplantae > Streptophyta > Gnetopsida > Gnetales > Gnetaceae > Gnetum > Gnetum montanum. The sequence continues at coordinate 48,506 of MNCI01038314.1, read as the reverse complement.
GATTCTCACAAACTATTAATTTCTACCTTAAATGCTACTCTATAACTGTTTCCCATAACTTTATAGTGTGACTTATAAGCTTGATGCCCTGATAGTTCCTACAATTTCAAATGTCTCCCTTATTTTTGTAGATAGGTTATATAGTTCTTCTCCTCCAATCATATGGCAATTTCCTTTTGCATCTTGTTAAATAAATTTATCAACCAAATGATATCTCACATAGACTTCCAAACCGCAATAGGATAGACTTCCAAACCGCAATAGGAATACCATCTGATCCTATCGCTCTACCATTCTTTACCTTCATTAGAGCTGTCTTTAGTTAAAATGCATATATTTGGTCATTCCTGCATTTAAAGCCCCTAAAAATAGGCCCTCATTCACTTTATAATTTTCCTGTCTGTACAAAATCCTTTAATCATCTGACTTGATACATCTGATATCCATCAATTTTATAGTTTTTATGGGGTAAAAAAATAACCGAAACGAAGTGAACATTTAGTTCAGCCCTTTAAGCAGGAAGTACCATTTCACCGTCTAATTCATGCAGCAACTTCTTATGATTGTTATCCATTAGATATTAAATGTAAGTAAAACAACTAATCAAGTCTTATGATGTTTTACATTGCCTGAAATATCAAGTATATGTGAAATCATAAATAAGTCATTCAAACTAGTACATGGTTTGACCTATTGTATTCCTGGTCACCTGATTCCATTGCTAAATGAAAGCCAGTATATTTGAAATAGTAACAGCTAAATGAAAACCAGTATATTTGTAACAGTAACAGTTTACGTGCAAGGTCAAAGTAGAGCCAGTAACTTTGAAAGCAATAATCATAACTGCATAAGAGAAGTGAATACAATGAACCAAGTTACAGTCGGTCATTGGCATTGATTACATACCTGATGTGTATAGCATTTTCCTTGGATGCTCTCAATGTTGCTTCCTCCTGTGGCAACATTTTGCACAATGCCAAGGCCTCCTCAAATTTGCCTGATGCTGTCAGTTGAACAACCTATGTATTCAATGGTTAAACATGTCAGAGGAAATTGTCTTGCAGTTATGTAAAAGTGCCATATTATTTACAGCGTAGACAGCATATGATTCTGACACTGAGCAAAGCAAGCAGATTTGAAACATGTATTGTAAAAGCATTGAACTGGAGCTTTTGTTCAAGCAACTAAAAAACCCAGAGAGTAAAGTAAACTCTTTGTATGAAGAGACATATGTTTAACATGAAATTAGTCATGCTTTACACCTTGCAGCTGTAAAGCAAACCCTGCAAGTGAAGTTCAGAAGGGAAAGCATAGATTTTTCTTTGCACTCTATATAGTTATCTAGACCAGATCAGAATCATACTTCAATCACAGTTTCAGACCAGCAAATGATCTCTCTCTCTCTCTCTGTTCTTTGTAAACATATGATTCCATGTAATCCTGGATCGTGATTCGTCTGACTAAAAGAGGCACAATTCTGACATTTGTATTTAAAATAAGACAAATTATGGGTTATATTGGACAGAAAGACTTTGCCAACATATGATTCCATGTAATCCTGGATCGTGATTCCTCCGACTAAAAGAGGCACAATTCTGACATTTGTATTTAAAATAAGACAATTTATGGGTTATATTGGACAGAAAGGCTTTGGCAATTGTTAAGCACTAAGTCAATGATTCTAAGATCACAAATGTATAAAACGAAACTACTGCATGTGGGCTGCAGAAAGCATAGAGAATCCCTATCAAGCTAAGACTACTACCAAGGTCTGTTCTTGGTAAAAAGTCAAAAGTGAAGAGTTTAATTTAACAAGCAGTGTATGTTCCTTCCCTGAAAGCTATGCAATTTAATATAGTTGGTTGCAATAGGGATGCCAGTTAGCAAAGAGAAGACAATTAGTTTTCTTAGATCACAGCCTAAATCATTGGAGAACTTGGTGGCAACAATGAATAGCAATTATCTTTGAGTATAAGACTTTGATAAGTTGGTTGCTGCAATTTCAGTTGAAGAAGTTTGTCTTTCAAGCAATGTTATGATTTATCAAACGGCATGGCCATGAGTGCTAAAAAGACAGAATCTTAGAAGAAACGCCCTAGATGCTAGCATAGTTATTAAAATAATCTCCCAAATAGTGTGGACACCATCCCACACCATGGTCCATGGTTTTAGGAGTTAGTGGGGAATGTTGTATGTCCCTTTTGGATGTTTTACAAGCAGAATTCAGCTAAAAGTTCAAAGTGTGATTGGAGCGCAGGTTGTAGTCTACTTGCAATCCTCAATTCTAGCATGTTGCAGCCAGGTCATAGCCAGGTTGCAGCTGACTGCAAGTGCATTGTGGGTCACAACCCACCTGCATTGATGAAGTTTTACTCTCAAGAAATTGGTGTTACATACTTTGAGCATGATGTTAGTTGCAGTCCAGTCAAAGCTACTGTGAAAAAAAAGTGTCAAATGCAGCCCACTCGTATTGGTATCTTCAAAGTCTCCGAAAAAATCCTAACTGCAAACCAACTGCAAACCCCAATCACAGTCAACTATGAGTCAAGTGTTCATCATGGTAATTAAATATAAAAGCTAAAATGATAAAAAAAAAACATAGCATATAAAAGCCAGATAGGGGTCCCACCAGTTTTGGACCAATAGGATTTATCATACATATCGTAGTGGGATCCAGTCATAAGCTTCGAAGATGATGTTGAGTGGGTTGCCAAGAACACTTGTGTATATTGTTATGTTCAAGAAATATAAAAGATATTATAATACATGTAATACAATAAAACCCATATTGCCACGATGATAAATAAAAAGAATATTTATAATTTTATGTTTTATAATTTTTATGGATTTTACGAATATAAAAATAAAACAATAATAAACACTCATGGATCACAATCCCTTTTGAAGGACAGGTGCAACACCACAACAATAGCTCTTAGTCCCAACTTTGATGGCCCAACTCCATGTCATACAATTATGACCTCCTTGGGTAAGGGTGAATTGTTGCAACTTAAGAAAATGAGAATCAAATGAATGTTTTTATTTTTTAAAAGTTTACTGTTTTTTTAGTATTTTAGTGTTTAAGGCATCAATGGTAGAATAAAGGGCAACCACAAGCTTTATTCAATGAGCAAACACTAGACTCCATATCAACCAAATGGTTCTAGGCTATGTAAGCAAGCTAACACCCTGATAGAGTCTAGCCACACTTGTGAAAGAGATGACTCAAAACACACACACAAAAGACACGGAAGGAAATTAACTTACCCAAGGGAAGAAGAGCTCTTCACACAAAACCGAATGCCAAAAATCAAATGAAAATGCTAGAAATGAAGTTGTTAAGTGTGAGAGCTCATCCACATGTATTTATAGTTTTCATGTGGAAACAAAGGAGGTTCATTAGTGCCTAAGCATCAACGAAGGCTCATCAATGTAACCCAAACTAACTTTAGACACACACGAGGCAAAGTTACGCAACCAGGCCTAGCAAGGAGGTGTATCAACAACCCTGTGTTGATGCAAGGGGTGCACTATCACAAGGTAGTCAGCACAACTCCACACCCTCTTCCCATGCTTGCGGCTCCCCGCAACCCGCCCCCCCCCCCAACACAAACCACACTTTGCGACTTGAATCCCAAGTGCAAACCATAACTCAAGAGAGCATGCCGAAAGGACCCTAGGACATCCAAATGAAGCTGGAATCATCCTAAAGAGCTTGGAATTATGCATACAACCTCGAAGTGTGAGCCAAGGAGCAAAGGTGCATCTCAAAAGACCAAGAACCTCTACCAAATACGCTAGACTATAAACATAGAGCACATGAAATGCTTCCCAGCTCCAAGGCTTACGACTAACATACAAATTGCTACTGGATACTTCATTAAAGCCTATAAATAGGCAACTCTAAGGTTCAATAGACTTCAGACATTTGTTTGTGATGAAAACTAAATCAAGTAGAGACACAAGGGAACAGAGGTGAAAGCTTGAGGAAGAATGAGTCCTTGATGCTTGTTAATGCGTTTCCTTCTTTCTTGACCTTGTGTTAATTGGATGATCTTGGCCTGCCAGATCTCTCTACTATCATCTTGTTTCCAATCTTTGTCATTACTTCATTGAATTGCTGGTTAAAGGAAGACAATCAAAGGAGAAGTTCCAGCCATTGGAGTTCAAGTGGCCCTAGCTGCTCCAGAGAAAAGAGTGCTCCATGCTTAAGCAGGTAGACATGCAATCACTGCTTCTACATTCAAACACTGGAAGAAGAAAGATACTTTTAAGGTTATGTTTCAAAAGTTTTAGGAACAAGGGATATTTCGTGGGAACAAGGCCAGACGCATGTGGAACCTGAAATATAGATAGAATTTCCACAGAATTACTAGAAATGTAGATCAAATACTGAAATACCCGAACAATGCAGACAAAATTATGAACCACTACCACTGACACCAAAGAGTGCCGTCTACAAGCTCTCTGTTGCAATCTCATGCTGTGCCTGAATTTGCAATAGGTGATGGTCTAAAGTTTATTTTAAATTTTGAAATTTTTGTGAATTTGAACTTGCAATTTGCTTCTGATATTTTTTATGTTTAATTTTTATTATTCATTTTGTAAAATCTACTGTATTACTTATAAGGTTTGATTTTATTACTCATTTTGTAATGACTCACATGTGTTCGTAAGTAGTTGGGAATGCATTTCTGCTTCCAAAACGTTCAGAATGTGAAAATTAGAAGTCAACAAGTGGTTGGATATCCACGAAGCTTACACAAGTATTTCTTGTTCATACGTTGTATTTCTTGCACAGAAGTATAGTATCCATTTAACGCTAACAATAAGGAGTTTCTTAAAACCTTTTGAATGGAAATGGATGATCATTAATATAGCTTGGATGCTACAATTCAAAATGCTTTTGCAATTTGGTTGTTCCCTTTTTCTTATCCGGTATTGTGATTAGTCTTTTCCCATGGATTTTTTATAGTTACTGAAGCAATTAAGGTGGTTGCTGCAACTTCTATTATTCAATTTTGTGCTTGCATTAACTCAAAAGAAAAAATAAACAATTCATCATTCTACAAATAAATCAAGTTAGTATTGCTAAATTGCTATTGCAGAGCTTCATAGCACTTAAACAAAAACAGTCCGCCATTAAGAATAATATATTTGTATAAGAAGGCTTTGGTTTTAGCTTTATTATTGCTCTCTTCATTCATATGAACTCAAGCACACGCACATTTAGGCTACTATGCTAGATGGAGATTTCAAATACAATATATTCAGAAACAGCACCATAAACAAAATTGTTTGGAAGAGCTATAATGTTAATTGAAAACAAACAGTCATTAACAAAAAATGTCATGCACCATCAAATAGATAGATTGACCAATAACACATGTTGGGAAAACAAAAACTTAATTTTTACAAACAGAATAATGGATTTGTAAAAAATTAGTTTCTTTCTACATAATACAAGATTAGCTTATTCTATCACATAAAAAGGATTAATTTGAATAAATAATCAATCAAGTGAAACCGCAATGTCAAGAAGCAATTTTTTATACAATACCTGTGCACCAATTGAAACAGGAAAAAGACCAGAGGCAGAATACTCTGAAGCTGTAATAACACAGTTACTGCAAGGTACAAGTAGGCGTGCATCTCGAAGAGGAAATGTTTGAATCAATGCATAAGGAGGCCTCAATGACCGTATCTGTTATTTTAAAAAAAAAACATGTTTTTTATCATAAGAAACAAGAAATAGACCTAATCCGCCTTAGGAATGGCTTCAGTTTAAGAAACTAACAAAAAGTTCTTATAGGAAGGAGAAAAACAACCTCGATGTGTCTAGGTAATCTACCAATAGCATATATTGAATGGATGGCAACAGAAACTGGTGCCTCTGACCAGCATATCCTTCCCTCTTGAATGAGCTTCCCATTTTGGTCAACTAAGACACCAATGTTATCCTGTACATATTGAACATTTAACTACATCTGTACGTAACTCAGGAAACTGTAATCTGGTGAATGGTTTAAATTTAAGACATATAACATGTCTTCCAATCAAAATAATGGCAAACATGTTGATCAAAACTAGAAGTAATAGGGTTAATTCATAGTGCAACAAGAAAAGGTAAATAACTTGATAAATTTCTATCTAATAAATTGAAACGTCAAAGCATCAGTTAACTTGATACATGAAAATTTTACTTCTTTCTATCCATCATGAAGTACACAGCAAGCAAACCCTATCAAAAAGAACATGCATCACAAGATTTTGTGGAAGTTTTCGGGCCGTACATCTTGAAATTCAGTATAACAAGTAATCAGGATCTTTGTAGCGTAATGAATCGTGACATGTTGTAAGCTCAGTTTTAAACTATTGCGGGCACTTAAAAACTGAATCAATGCTGGCATAACATAGCGTGCTATGACTGCAGCAATACCTTCAAATTGATCTAAAACTCTAAAATAACAGAGAAACATAAGAGAAGCAACAGTCAACATTGCAAAAGATTTCATACAAAAATCTGCATGCATTTAATTCATGTATTCTTCAGAAAGCCTCATTAAATGTACTACTGTAACTGTGCTCTTTAAAAATTCAAAGTAAAATATATTATATTCAAAGCTTCAGAAAATCAGGTACTTCAAAACCTCTGGAAGAGGCAACGAAGATTATAATAACAGAGCCATAAACCAAAAAGCTCAAACATGGCATTGACATTCTCCATCACAGTTACGATACTAAAACAGGCTCCTTGATAAATAGAGTCTTCTTATAGATTTAGAAATGATAAATATTAAAAATACTTGTATGTGTAGGATTGAATTATATCAATGAAGAGAAGTACCTTTCCTAAAAGCAGCTCACCAGAAGGAAGCGAAACTACCAATGGAGGAGCCATTCGTCCACAAGGAAACACCTCAAACAATGCACCTGTTAAAGTATTCAGTATGAGATACTCACGTCGTATCCCCAAAGAGAGGTTTTCCCCACACCATGCCATTGATTTGACAGCATCTGGAATAGAAAATTCCTTCACTTCCACCATTTCTCGACTACCTGGTATGAAATTTGAAAGAGAATTAGAATATGTGTGACCAATTACCTAATCCATTTATTGGCTATTGTTTGACATTAAAAAAATGGCAGTTAAAAGTTTAACAAAGAACAGGTTGGACTATCATCCTTAAAACAGATAATGTATAATAATATAGGTGAAAACGTTGTTTCAGACAATATGAGTAGGCTTAATCTATTTTTGATACATCTGCATATACTTCTGCAGAAAAACATTTTCCTTTGTTATATATATATCTATATATCTCAATGCATTACAGTCACCAATTTTTTTATTAAAACAGAAAACAAAACTGTTATTAAAAAAAGACAAATCTTTGAGCTCTGGGAGCTAAACTTTACCAGAACTCAACAGGATTTGACCTGTTCAAACTCATGAACAATAAAAATAATTCAGCAATTTGGAAATGGTACAATTCATATTCTGCTAATGAAAATTTATCTTTCAATCGTTTGAAGAACCTACTTGTACATGTGGATTATCTATGGAGAGAACAGAACAGATGCTTCCAGAACAAATTACGTATCTCCACACTGGATCAGTAATGTTCGTAACCACATACAATGATAAACATTCCTATTACCGATTCTGGAAAAGGCTTTTTGCCTATCTGTTAGCAGACCATTTGGATCTATTTTTCTCTACTTTGTATCCTGCTTGAGTTTTTGAAAGATTGATATCTAGCAATTAAATTTACTATTTGAAATAGAACATGTTCACCGACAAAGCTCTACAAAATTCTCATACATCACATCACGTTCACTGATATAGAATGGTGCACTAACAGAGCTATTTTGCTCTTCAAAAAAGGAGATAGATCTAATTTAAATAACTACATGTTTGTTGTAATGAGTAATGTTTTTGCTAAGGTTTTGGGAAATATTCTTGAGATGTAAGATTGGGAAATATACAGAAGAAAACAATTTGCAAGCAAGTTCACAAGCTGGGTTTAGACATCACCATTCTACTATTGATCACCTCATTACATTGAAATATCTTATTGATTGTGCAAAAAGGAAAAATAAAAGAACTTTTATTTGCTTTGTGGATTTCTCTGAAGCATATAATTCAGTTATTTGAACCAAGCTGTGGAAGCGATACAAGACATAGGCACTCCTCCATCTTTGCTAGCTGCTATTCAAAGCCTTTACCAAGAGGTACATATACAGATTACAGATCACCACTCCCAAAAACATGTCTTATTACATAGTGATATTAAAGTGAAACAAGACTATCCTCTTTCACCTACTCTTTTTGGTATTTTTATTGATGAACTTGAGGAGCAGATGCAGAAAATTCCAGATAGAAACTCTATTAAAATTAATAATCACTTTGTCAACCTTTTCCTGTATGTTGACGATGTAGCTCTCATCTCCAACTCTAATGAAGGCCTGCAACAAATGCTAATTGTTTTGGATGATTTTTGCCAACATTCAAAAATAAAAGTTAATGTGCAAAAAACCAAAATTATGGTGTGTGGCACTGGGAACAATGGTTACTCTTTCACTATTGAAAAGGACTTAGTAAATATGACACCAACTTATAGATACCTTGGCCTAGATCTTTCTCACAATTACAGCTGGGAGATGTGCATTAAACAGAGGAATGCAAATGGATTGAGAGCCTTATTTGATTTAAAAAGCAAATGTCAAAAGGAAACTATCTTAGCCTGGGAAATCAAAAAACAGTTATTTTGTTTTAGTGTAGAACCAACTCTTTTGTATGGATGTGCAGTGTGGGGTCCTAAACTTGCTAGCAAATATTGGAACAGAATAGAAGTGCAGTAGTATTTTTTGGTAGAAGAATTTTGGGTTAAAAGGCAGGTACAATATGATTTGCTACTTCTTGAAGCTAATATGATGGCTTTAGAGATAGAAGCTCTTTATCAATTTGCAGCAAATGTTCATAGTCTCTCCTGTAGCACAACAACTAAAATTTCAAAGGAAGTCTTAGTTGCTACTCAACAGAAAAAGTGGTTCTACAAGGGAATGATTTGGCTCAAAAAACGGAACATTGAGATGAATATTCTACATTGCAATACAAGGAAGCTCTGTAAGAGCATCAAAAACAAGGCACTTTTGCACATATGAAGTAACCCAACAAGAAAGAAACAAGTCTACCTAGACAGCATTAGATGAGGCATCAACAATAAAACAGCTTATTTATCTGCTCCTCCATCCTACCACCTACCAATCAAATTAGTTGAGCAAGACTGGGCTCCCATTGCTTTAGAATTGAAACAGGAAGATGGGTCTAGATTCTAAGAGAAGAGAGAACATGTCACTTATGCAATCAAAGAACAATTGAAGATAAGCATCACATATTCTTGGAATATCCTATTCTTGCACAAAGCCACGACAAATGGCAAATTATAGCTAATAGTTTAATTGAGCTTTTTGATATAGCACCAAGGAAACTTGGTAACTTTATTGATGAAGTGTTTACTACACATACTATGTATATTTCTTCTGTCTAATAGATCCTAAGGGTCTCCAGACATAATAAAAAGCATAAAAAGCATTTCAGTTTCAGTTTCAATAATAAAGGACAGAGTATGATAAAACAATCATGGACAAAAGCATTTCAGTTTCAGTTTCAATAATAAAGAACAGAGTATGATAAAACAATCATGGACAAAATCAGATAGAAACATAACTGTAATGGTCAAATTTGTCAATCAGGTTCTAAAAAGAAAGTGCATATTTAGGAGAAAATTCAGTTGATGTGCTGGTCCATGAATCCAGAAGTGAAAATTAAATTGAGGAACTAACGCTATTATTGGCACTACCACAACCCAGTTTCTGAAAGCATTTTACAGAGAATTGAAGCTTTCAGGAGTAACTTCATATCTAGAACCACTGCATAATGTCAACTATGGAAGCAAGACAAAATCATGTGCATAACAATGATTTCAGGACCCACGTACAAGTGCTCCGTCATTTACAACGCTTTCTGAGATGTGGCATACGCTTAAAATGTTCTCTATCAATTCATCTACAGTAGATATAAAACTTGTCTCCGTATCAGAAACTATTTACAAATAGTCCAGGCAATGCACCGTTTCTCTTCAAAATCTATCTAAAATTCCGCATTAATTGGCTATCCACGGAATAGCATTATCGAGCGGCCGAAGTCAATGTGAATGAAATTCATCTCAAAGAGCTACATTTCCACAGTACATTCGATTATATCATTTAAGTGAAAATATCCCGCATTCAGATGCAACAAAAACATCATTAACAAATACTTGCTGCAGATTCAATTTTAGTAGTTTCAACGCAATCCACATGATAAAAAGTTCAAACAAACAAAGAATCAAAAGGTGAAGAATGCCTGTCTGCATTCTCAGTCGTCACAACTAAAGAATAACTTACGGATTGCAATTAGTTTCAAAGAGTGATCCAATAAAATTAATTCTAAGTATGCACTGTCTTATAGTCACACGGAGAGCTTTCCGATGACAAAAATAACAGCAAACGCATAAATTTTCATTCTGAAAGCGCGTACCGTCGTAACGGTAAAGGAACAACTTCTTCTGCTTGTTGACGCAGAGGAAGCCGCGCCTGTCATCCCAAGCGTAGATGCTAGCACCCTTGGTTTTGGTGAGATACGCAAACGGCTCTACTCCAGGAAGCCTCAAAAAGCAAACAAACAGCACAAATCTCAGTCCGCAAAGTCTCGGCTAGTGCGGAAAGAAAGATCAACGAGAACATAAACTTGAGCAAACCTGTGAATGGCGATGGCGTCTGAAAGGGAGAGGAGTAGGCTGCGAGATTGCAGAACGTCGAGAGAAATCACGGATTTCTTAGCGAAACCTGCGACGGTCTTCTCCAAAATGTATTCTTCCGATGCAACATCGGTGGCATCCTTGCGAACGTCGGAGGTTGGAGCGTATACACGAAGAGAGCCATCAATGCAGCCGAGAAGAATTCTATTGCCCCAAATGCCTACGCTCTCTATCTTGGCCGCGCTACCTTTCACTAACTGCACCAGATCGTAAGCGGTGTGCACCATTTTCGATCTCTGCAAACGATCCTGCTCCGTTTCCTCTGCAATTTCAGGAGATTTCGATCACCGGGCATAAGCCGTTGCCTGTGAGCCTCCGTCTATACAATCCAGCACAATTCGCCATTTACGATCTCAGACAAGCTGTGTTTCGTCAGCGGCATGTCTTTTATGCGAAATCCAAATATGTCGGACAGTAAGTAGAATTTGAAAGTTACGGATGAAAATTTAAGTCCGCGAAAAAATTTCGTGCCTTTGAAGACCATATTACTGTGTAACAGCAAAAATGAAACCCGCAGAATCCTGTGCTAAACAGATTAGAAATCGAAGCAAATTTGCCGACGAACAAGCATTCTTCTATACTTTATCCAAAGTCTTTATTTGCAAATTATTACTTGGGGAACATTAACCGCATGAGCCAGCCCTTCTCTCGCTACTTCAGTTTTATGAAGGCGAACACATCGTAATTCATAAAAATATCGCAATAAAATAAAAGGTATTCGAATTCTGAAGCAAGAAACTATGACTCTATTCACGATGGCTGAAAAATCACAGAAAATCAGAATCAAAAAGAAGATTCAGTGAATTGCTCTCCGTAAATCGGCTTTTACGCTGTTGAATACGGCCAAGGAAATTTGCCGAAGTGCTTAGTTGTATCCTATGGATCTAAGATTTTTCATATGGCACTTGTATCATAAAAAGCTTGCTTGAAATTAATTCAAATTACGACAACTTCTTTGAATGAATTTTTAAATACTTCGAATCTTACCGTACCAATTTAACAAAGAATATACAATGGGAGATTGGAAAAAAATGCAAAAAAGATGTCCTTGGTAAGATGATAATATATTAGGCTTTAACTTTAAAAACTTAATAGCTTTTTACGAAGCCTAAAGCTATCATTAGAAAGGTAATTAAAAATTGCTTTTCAAGTTAAGCAAAACTTTAAAATTTGTCTGTCGTCTTTGAAGTAAACTCATTTTTTAAAATCTTTTCAATGGAAGTCGCTTTAAATAAAATAATGGTGAATTAAGGAGGCAATGTAAGTGGGTTTCAATTTTGATACATTTGTAAATACTTAGCAGTTGTTTTAAGATTTTCAATGCAAGTTGGTGTAATGGGTGATAAAAGGGAATGTGGATGTTTCCAATTTAATTGAACCTCTTCATAGTACATAAAAGTGGTAAATGAGTATATAGCTTCACAAACTTCAACACTTCATTGTCCCTAGAATTTTTGTTTTGGAATTCAAACATTGATTTTGTAATGCATACTGAATAATTTTACATTTATGTCATAGTACTACACGAAGAGTGGATGCATAAAATTCCAAGGTGATACCATATTAGAACTAACGATCACTCTATCAACCTTTTGTTGTATGGTGATGATGTAGCTCTTATCTCCAATTCTAAGAAAGGTTTGCAACAAATGCTTGATGTTTTGGATGATTTTTGCAAACACTCAAGAATGAAAGTTAATGTGCAAAAAACCAAATCATGGTGTGCAACACTAGGAATAATGATTACTGTTTTACTAGTAGAAAGAACCAAGTAAATGTGATACTTATAAAGGATTGTAGGCAAATTAAAAACATTATTTGATTTAAAAAGCAAATGTCAAAAGGAAGCTAACTTAACTTGGAAAATAAAAAAATAGTTGGTTTTCTCTATTCTACAACCAACTTTTGTATGGGTATGTAGTATGGGGTCCTATACTTGCTAGCAAATATTAGAAGAAAATAAAAGAAGTTCAGAAGCATTTTTTGATGAAAAAATTTCTAGTTAAAAGGGAGATATATTATGATTTGTTGCTTCTTGAAGCAAATATGATGCCCTTAGAGATAAAAGCCCTTTGTTGATTCGTAGCATATGTCTATAGTCTCTCTTATATCACAACAACTAAATTTTAGAAGGAAGTCCTAATTGCTACACAACAAATGGAGTGGTTTCATGAGTGAATGGTTTGGTTGAAAAAAATGGAACATTGATGTGAAGATTCTACATTGTAATATAAAGCAACTTTGGAAGAGTATCGAAAACATTTTACCTTTGCACATATGGGGTAACCTAATGATGAATCGTGGTTTGCCAAGCCCTGATATCGGATCCTCTATATCAGGTACGCAATATCCCCCATGACTAGAGGTGTTAGAGTTGGATGACAAGAGTCCTTGAGTACCGTTGAGGTGTTCATAAACATAGGAGACCCCTACATAATATTGAGTACTCCAAACTTCTTCGTTGTCATAAATTGCTTTGGTTCTCCAATGAATTGCCTCGCTAGTTGTTGTGTTATCATAGTCTTGTGAGAGAGACATTATTGTGAATTGTGTGTGACTTATTTGTAATTAGTTTCATTCTAAAAGATATATCATCAAGGTTTCATTACAACAATCTTGGATGATGTAACTAATCTAAATAACTAGCACTGTCCCTAGCAACGGTGCCAATGATGAGTGGCTAGGTATCCCTACACTCAACCATACGAATATAAGCGTGTATGCATGATCTGGTCGAACTTCACAGATGGACTAGTTGTGGTATCTAGATAGTTACACGTTGATCGTAGTTCGCTGTCTTCCCACCTGGACTAGTATTTGCTTTGTCACTTATGGTTTAGTCCAGAGTGAGGTGAATGATGGGATCCTGAACTAATGCTACTCATAGAGACGATGGGGAATAATCTTAATTAAGTTAATGGACAATGAAAAATGAAATATATGCTAACCCTAAGGGCGATGAGCATTTGTCCTTAATCATCCATATGCATCTTGGACCTCGTGTACTACTTATGGGATTACTAAGCGCACATTACTTGAGCACTCCTAAATACGCTACTGAGTTACCAAGTAGTTACACTTAAATGTTTGTGATTAAATCGTACTTATTTTGCATTAATCAACAGGAAGTGTAAATGCCAATAAAGGAAATATGAACTAAAAAGACAATAATAAATAATTAACAATTAACAATTAAAGTAATTAAAAGCTAAGTGAATGTTGCAATGATGGAGCAATCTCGATCTTTATTGTTGATTGTGTGCATGTCCAAGTACGTCACACTTGAACAAAGGTTTTGTACAATTACAATCATCACACTACAGGCATGCACTAGGGGGAGAATTGAAACTAACTGAAAATTGACAAAAAGACTCTACCTTAAGATTTTCCAACTACTTCCTTTCCTATGCGCCCAAATGTTGTATTTATAAGCCTACATAGGAATCACGATATCGTGTATTCGATATCATTATCTAGGTTGTGATATCGCGTACCCAATGTCGAGGATCCAATATCAGGGCTTGGCAAACCACGATTCATCATACCCCCACAACTAAATAATAATTCGTCCTCGAGTTAGACAAAATGAGAATGAGTTTAGTTGATTACACAGTGGATAGGTATGAGATTATTAACTAACTAGGAATTACTCATATTGCAGTGTAGGATTGAACAAAACAAAATTGGGACATAGACACAGAATTACAAAGGGCAAAATTTGTTGGAACTCATGTGGTTCATGTGGTTCTTGGTGGTGGTGGCTTCTCCATGGGCTTTATCCTCCTTACCGTACGTCCTTTTTAACCATATTTTGTGCACATCCGCATCAAAGCGAGTGGAGAGGTGAGCAACCTTGGGCCCTGTATTCGGAAGATTCAACACTTCCGAAATGGCCTTGGCAAAGAAATCAACAGAAATCCCACTAATATTAATGGTGGTGCCTTCTTTCTTGTTGTGCCAAAATTGGTATGTCTCCGCTAAGTACCAATCACCACTCTTAGAGAGAATAGGCCACAGTGGATACCTATTTAAGTTGGTCTCTAACTGCCTCAAGGGAAAATTCAATGAAAGGTCCAAAATTGAGTTCCAAAATCATAGTTGCTAACATGGACCTTTCACGAATTGCCTGAACACATTCCAAAGACAATGTGAGATGTTGTCCCTGTTTAGGTGCCCTGCCGTCTCCACCTTCAGCATGCCCTGATTACGCAGTAACAAGAGGTTCCTGATGAATACTAAATGATTGTGCCTCCTACTTTGAATGTTCTTCGAAAGGCACTTGGCCTCTACCTCTCCTTGGTTGTTTGGATGCACCCTGAGAGTGTCCTCCTTGTTGTCCTCTTTTAGGGGCCATCTGCAATCACACAAGACCAACTATCAGTAAGGCTATTTACAAAATTATATTAATACCTTACTCCTTGCCCTTAATAGATTCATTTCTTGCTCAATGTGATTCAGAGTTAGAGATTTTCATAAAAAATCCCCTAAAAGTTTGATATTGGGCCTAATTTTGATTAGGTAACTTAAAAAAGTAATTTTCATGGTCTAGGTGAAGAAATAAAATTAATTTGGCAAACGTTTTTAGTATTTTTAAGGTCATTTACCCTTGATAATATCCTTCGGGCAACGATGAATTTCGAAAAAACTATGTGCGACTTGAAGTGTACCCTTCCCCCATGACTAAGCTGAACACTCCAGGTTTAAGCAAGTTTAATTAGAATAAGAATCGGAGTGTTAATGAGCAAGTTATTGATGTTTGAATGATAGGTGCGCAAGCTAGAAAATTTGTGGAAGAAAAATTTCAACAACTCCCCTTGCAAGAACATTAAAAATGATAACTGTGAAAGGATGAACTCTTCACTACATGAGCAGATGCAAAGATCTAAGTATGGCAATCAATGTTCTTTGCACCAAGTCCTAAGATGAGAGGCCTGTGAGGCTCTTGAATCTCCTAGATTAAATATGTAGTTGCAAGTTGCCAACAAAATGATAACTTCATCCTCAAAGGATTTGTCACAGGTTACTTATAGTAGTAACATATGGAAAAGCTAAAGTCTCAAGAGCCTAGGTAGCAAGGTTTTTGAAGAGCTATTGGTGTTGATGTAGGCAAGAGATTTACTTCTCCCTAGGGCATTGCCACATGCATAAAAGGGCAAGGAAAATCCTTGAAACTATAGAGGAAAATCCCTAAGCATGCTTAACTAAGCTAGGAGGTCGCTATGTGTGACATAAGGAATGTTAGAGCAAACAGTGATGTAAGAGCATCTTTTATTTCTCTACTGTTTTCCTACATTCCTATTTTCTAGAGCTCTTAGGAATTTTTCTCTTGGATTCAACTTCAATCAAAGGTTGAAATGTTATGGTTTCTACCTTGGACTCACAATAATGACAAGGTGCAGCTCGTAGTTGGCCACAATTTATAGCATGAAATTAGGTTAAGGCTTGTAGTGTGCCAAAACTATAAATTAAAAAAAAATACAAGGTAGCAAATTGTGATGGTAATGTGATTTGTAGGAGGTTGCAGTTTTTCAAAAATGTTATAAGAAGATACAAATTATAGCCCCATCCACTAAGAATGAAGTTTACTCTCAAATTTCTATTTCTAATAGATTGTGGATGCATATGACTCATAGGAAGTTGTAGCCAATTGGGGCTATGAGTAGACTATAACTCATAGTCACCCAGAGCATATTGCATGATCATTTTTAAATATAATTTCAATTGCAAGAATTTTAGGGTTTCAAAGTAAAAGTTAAAATAGTGAAAGTAATGATGAATTAAGAGTGTTTTAGCCATTTTTACATTTGCGTCGAGCAAGAGCAATGTCCTAGAGCATTCTTGTGAGTCCATTAAGCATTGTGTGAACTCTTTCACATTACGATTATCATTCCTTAAGTGAGGTGATGATTGTAAGGAATGCTAGGTTTCATGCCTTTCATCCATTTTTAAGTGTTATGAAGTTTTGGTGTGCTTAGAAAGCTTAATGCTTCTATAAATCCTTTAGCTTATGGCTTTATAAACCCAATTATATTGTATTTGATATATATTTCGATTTTCAAGCATTAATAGAGAGGTTTTTAGTGGTGTTTTCCTTTCTACTTTATTGTGCATGAATGAGGTATGTTGCATGCTAGAAATAAAGCATGATTTTCACTTAATTATGTAGGGATGACTCATTGAAAACTTATGAAATGTACCCTACATTGAAATAGCTTGTGTCCTTGGCCCTATAAACCTAATGTTTCAAGAACTTGCATAGAGAGACTTGCAGTATTCTTTACCATCACAAATTGCCCCTAGTGAAAGGACCAAACCTAAGAATGATTAAAAAGAAATTTTTTTAATAGGGTTTGTTGATATTTTCCTTCTATCACCAAATAATTAAATACAAGTATAAAAACAATGAGGTGTTATCATAATGATAAGACTCTTGATTTGGAGGTTGGCTACCTAATGCCATAGTCCCTAAGCTTATAAGTGGCATATAAGTTGATGTTATAGGAATTTAAAACTATGAGGTGTTAGCTTAGTTGTAAGAGTCTTGGTTTGATAACCCCATGCCATATGTTTGATTCTAGTGGACAACATTGAGTTATGAAATTAAATGCAATAAAGCTTTATTACATCTGAAGACCCATAGGATCTATTATACAGATATTGCATTTTCATAAAAAATAAAGATATACTCTACAAATTGACCAGGCACCAATGGGGGCATCAAAAATAAATCATACAATCTCTTTAATGTAACATTATGACACTATCTTAAATGAGTAGTTATAACACAAGAAAGAAACACATGTAACTCATCTTTAAGGGCTCTTAATATGCACAACTTATAAATGTGCTCTTCTCAAGAGAGTTGAATCCATCTTCTACTTTCAATTCTAAGATGATAATAACATAAGTGAATTTTGCTAACAGCATTCCGATACTTGACAAAAATAACAGCTAAGAGATAGTGAGCTTCTACATCTAGTTTATTAGATCTAATGTGATGTAAATAAATTTGCATTTTGCCTTCCACATTATTCCACATTTGTGTTAAAACCTTCTACTTAACTAGTTGGCGAATATGCTTATGATTTTGTTGCACATCCTTCTAAGAGATATTCCATTTTCTCAA
Source organism: Gnetum montanum (assembly GCA_015680685.1). Classification (NCBI taxonomy): domain Eukaryota; kingdom Viridiplantae; phylum Streptophyta; class Gnetopsida; order Gnetales; family Gnetaceae; genus Gnetum; species Gnetum montanum. The sequence goes on along the minus strand of MNCI01038314.1, from coordinate 30,515 downwards.
CCATTTCATCCCTTGAAAATACTAACCACGATATCGTGAATCCTCAAGAACTACTTTAGAGAATTTGTCTTGCATTGAGATATGCAAGCTATGAGTGTATGTACTGAATTGACATAAAGCTTTTACTTTTAAAGGTAATAAATCACATTCAGATAATAACATTGAATAAGGCATTTACATCTTCACCTTTAAATCATCAAGAAGAAAAGTTTTTTGCACTCTTTCAATATCTTTGCAAAGTTTAGCATTGAGTCCAAGTCCAAAAACAACACATCCATCTAATATAGAAAGATAGATGATAGTGTGAAAAATTTGTTTTTTGACTTTCCAACCTAGAGGCCTAAATCCTTATACTTGTTTTGAAAGCATACAAAGCCTTAAAACCTCTTACTATTTTTTCTTTCATGTACTTCCCCTACATGTAATTGTTCATATAAATGAGATCCAAATATTTAAAAGAATCTACAATTTGCACAATGGTACCTCCAAAATGGAAGTTGTAATAGTTATTTTTTATACCCTAGATCATTAATTTGGTTTTATCTATATTCACTTGAAGACCAAATGACCTTGACAATTTTGCTCCAAACAATTTGAGCAAGTCAAACATTTTAGTGCCACTTTCAATATAAGTTAATTTGACATAATAAAAGAATCAATGCTCATCAATAGATGAGCAAAAGCTTAACCTCTTTTTGAGTTGAATTAACATAATATATTTAGTAAATTGAGAAGTATGCAATGTTATATTAAGGTATTGATGAGCGGCGAGGTATCCCTACACTCAACCATATGAATACAAGTGTTCATGCACGATCTAGTTGAATTCTAAGCACTAAGTGCTTATGCACCTTTGTGGAACAAGGATGGGTTGATCAATCGTTGTCTTTCCAAGCTTACTTGTATAGCATGATTGTATGGTAAAGTAAACTTGAGGTACATGATTTTTATAGTTTTTATGTTTTTATGTCCTAGTGCTACAAAGGGAGGAGAGAGATAACTAAGTAACTAATTTTGATTTAACTACTCAACTATGCTTTAACTAGTCCTAACACCAGCATTCGTTCTCACTTGTCGTACACATCCTGAACCAGTGCAACACTACTGGGATTACCAAACACTAATCGTTACTAGGTTACCAAGCTTTACACACATGCTTGAAGTGATCATACTAAGTGTGCTTACTTAGCAGAGTTGTAGGGTGAGAGAGAGAACATTAATTAACTAAGGAAAGCATTAAGTAACAAGAATTAACATTAATTAATCTATTCTGAATGCTACAAGGTTTATCACAAAGTTCGTCTTTATTGCCGTGCACAAGGTGTGCTCATGTACACAATGCTCAAAGAAAGATCCGTTCACTTTAAGACTCCTACTACGGGTGCTCAAAAATAATTCTATCTCTAGAAAGGGAAAAAGGCAAGAGTTTGGGTAAGGGACTAAGACTAACTATGCAAACCAAGTGCGCCTGCCTCTTATTTATAGGCATCGAGATAGGCCTTGATATCGGGTACACGATATCGCTGCTCATCATACCCCCATGACTGAATGAAAACTCGTCCTTGAGTTCCTTACAAAATATTGGGAAGGTATGGGATTATTAACAAGGAATAACAGACTCAAAGTGCTCGGTGAACGGATCGACAAACATATTATAACATTGGTGTTCACACCCTTTGTGGTGAACACTGTACATAGATGACATCTAGACCCTCATTCGACAACTTGAAGAGAGAGTAAAGAAAATGAGGCGCATTGCTGCCAATGTCGCGATTGCACCTTTCATTGTTTATCCATAGCCACGCGACCAAACTTGTTCCCAACGTAAATGCTCCAACTCTAATCCATCTCGAGTGCTTCCTCCTATCCCAATCCATAATTCGTGTAATCACCATCTACACCCACAACACAGTCACGAATGAGCAAGGATAAGTAAACCATAATGCAGTTGATACCTTGCCTCGATATAAAGTGCATTGGCTGGGTTGTGGTTATGGTAGAAACTGGGTTAGAGGTTTATCACAAATAACTACCCAAGGTGTAGGGGGGATACAAGTAGTAGAATGGAAAAATTTGTGACAGGGCCCCCATGACTAAGAGCGAACCTTTGGTAGCAATAGGGCTGAAAAGTATAGGGAACAAGAAAAATGGGAAAAATAACAACGACAATGCCAATAAAATGGATGCCATGGATGGGGATGAAAGGAGAAATTACTGATTGCAAAAAAATTTTAAGGAGAAGAATTTAACAATTGCACCATAAAGGAATGTCAGTGGGTCCTCCCCAAAGCAGGCTCATGCCCTTTATGCCCTAACAAACCCACAAACCAAAGAGTCCGTAGGATCTAGGAATGACATATGGAAATAATGGTTAAAGACTGACCCACAAGAATTTACCAAAGAATAAAAATGCATCAACTAGGAGATAGACTAATCATAAAATCAGCACTAAGGTGGAAAATGGGAAGAAAGATGGAGAGTAGAAACTGGAATGAAATCCCAAGAGCAAGGTTGTGTAAAGTCCCTTATGTATTTTATGGTTAAGGTGACTAAGTAGAACTCATTCCAAATCTGGACTCAAACCAACCACATTTAGTGACCTCGCATCAATACACTTGGCCAATCCATCCCCTTGAAGCAACAAGAATGCTTCCCCAACGAGTCACCACCATTCCAAGGAGAGCAAGATGGAGAAGCAGGAAGTGAGAAAGGGCCTTAGTTAGAGGGAACTGTCAGGCATGGGTAACATGTCTTTCTAGTGCCATAACTAGTGCTTGCAACCCAAATTTCTTTATTATGTCTAAGGGGTATGCTTTGAATTCTCACTAGTTTTTTTTCTTTTTTTCTTGTGTGAGAACCACACCATGTAAAGACTTATTTGATTTATTCGACTTCTTGATGTTTGGTCATCGGTGGAATGGCGGAGAACCCTTGAAAAGCATCTAAGCACCCCAGAGAATAGCTAGCACACGTGCATCAAATTGCCTTGAAGTCATACCCTTTTCAACCATTGAATCCTTCCTCGGGTTGAAGAATACGAAGCCACCAATTCGTTAATAAGTTTATTTAGAAAAAGGGATAGTACAATTCCAAAACCAAGGGAGACCATAGAGTTGAAAGAAGGAATGGACAGTGTGGACTCATTGCTTGTTTTATCAAAAGAACTATGTCATAGTATCAACATTGAAAATAAAAGGTAAAAACCCAACATTAACAATCAACACCATTATAGTACAATCCACCATCATTAGTGATGAGTGGCGAGGTACCCCTACACTCAACCATATGAATACGAGCGTGTACGCGCGATCCGGTCGAACTCTGTAGACTAAATGCCTTAATGCCACAAGAAACACTTAGGGTTAATCGTTTGTTGTCTTCCCAGGCTTGCTTGTATGTGTCACGGTGTATGGTTAAGCAAGTCTGAGGTATATGATTTTTTTGGTATTTTTCAGTTTATCTCCTAAGCTATGAGGGAAAGGGTTGAGAAACTAACTAACTCTAACTAATGTCCTAAGTCTAAATTAACTAGCGTCAGCATCCGTTCCCACTTACCGGACA
>MNCI01038309.1:0-10279 GCA_015680685.1 Gnetum montanum | reverse complement strand
AAACAGTGAGATGAGACGAACTATAGAAGGGATAGTAGAGATTGGTACATGAGGTAACTGACCCAGTGCACAGTGAATCCTGCGTGTAAAGCATGATTAAGGTGTCATTAACCCATCGTTCCAAGATCAAGACCAAGTCCATTCCTCTAATTAGTGACATCACATTGTTTCATCCCATGAAAAGCAACTATGAGAGTCNCATGAGTGTTTTATTCATAGATGAGATTACTTACAAAAGTGTAAAAAGATAAAAAGACAAAATGAGAAAACAAGAAATTGAAAACTGAAAAACTGAAAAACAAAAAGTTGTAAAATTAAAGAAAATAAAAAGTGGTTATTAATCCTGCTTATTACTGGAATGGGGGATATCCCCCATAACTAAACGGTTGAGGATGGCAAGGATTAATAAATGGAAGATGAGGATCCTTGCATGTTGGAAATATTGGGACCCGATCATACTTACCCCATCAGGGTTTGCACACTGGATTATAGTAAGCATAGTGGGGAAATTTATGAGATGTGGTCCTTGGATAAAGAGTTGACCCACTATGATATTTGAGACCGTTAGATGGTATGCAAGGATTAGGACGTTGTCCTTCATGCCTGTGTTCATTGGGCTGTATGGTTGTTGGAGTGTTGGTTGGTGGCCCTGATGAAGTAACATGAGGAGTTGGGTTCGAAGATAAGGGTGCACCACAGTGTGGGACTTGTGCTAAGTTGGAGGATGCAGTGGCCTCGGAATTTTGTTATCCCTTCTTACGGTCATGTTTAAAGAAGGAACACTTTTGATGTCGAGGAGGCCTCTCACTGCTGTTAGTAATATTAGCACAAGTGACGTTCAGAGGTTTTTGCTGTGGTGTAGACACCTTAGGAATAGTTGGTGGCGATGTAGAAGGAGGGAAAGGATGAGAATGTTGAAAATTAGGAGACGTGTAAGGTGCACAAGGCGGTGGTTATGTTGAGGACATGGGATAGTGTTGAGGAGAATAATAATGCGGTAAGATAGAGTATGTTGGCCTAGTTGAGTAAACAAGATGTTGAACTAGATAAGCATTTGGGTTCAAATGATATGAAGGGTGTCTCCAGTTTAGGGGTGGCTATTGTTACCACTATGATCGAACACAGTATCTCTATATGAACTCTGGATTTAACATGTTTCCCCAATGCTCATATAAATGTAACAAGATTGGGCACTGGCCCTTGGGGTGATCGTATAGGCAAAGGTTGCATTCATATGTATGATTGGTAGTTTAGCTCTTATTTTCTTCATTCCTTCTTTCTGAATGTCTACTGATATTTTGTCCTACTTCTTGGGTTTTCAAAACTCTATCTCCAATAATATTGACATATTCTCCACACTTTTTATATGTCCATTCCAACATCTTGTTGATCTTTGCCTCGACTTCCTTTAATGATTGTTGTACCTGCAAAGATGGTTCTTCCTCCTTGTGATAGGTTGATTTCTCCTTTTTGTGATTATGGACCTTTGTTAAGTTGAGATTTTTGTCCTGTTGATGTTTTCTAACACTCTCCCATCTAGCCATTTCTCCTTCCTCTTTTGCTACATGCTTAATAAGCTCTTAGACTTGATGGGTTCATAGCTCATATAGTTGACCTTAGGCGTACATCCCAAGAGTCGCTCTTGTTTCATCACGAAGCCCATCAATGATATGGTACATTAGCCTTTCCTTGGAGAACTCATGGCCTAGACAGTTTTTTAACAGTGCATAATATCTTTCTAAGGCCATGTCCAAGGATTCATGTTATGCTTGTTTCTACTCTTGGATTTATTTCCTCAAGGCTGACACTCTTATATAGGTTTGATATCTTTCGTTAAAGAGTTCTACCATTGTTGGCCAACGTCATATTGAATTTGGTTTTAACGATCTATACCATACTTTTGCTTGGCCAACAAGTGTCATAGGAAAGAGCTTAAGTTTTTGCCAACCATTATCAATGTTGTTCCATGTATTGGCATCGTAGAAGGCTTGTAAATGTTGATGTGAATCTAAGTCATAGCCTCCTGAGAAATTAGGGAAGTTGTTTAAATCAAGCCTGGGTAGACGACTCTCTTTACGATGCCTTCGGGAGATTCGAACAACCTCTTGTATTTGCATTAGGCTTGTAGTGGCTAGTAGGGGTTCATCGTCATCGAGTAAGTTATGCTTCCATGTGTTGGGATGATGTTGACTTCATTTATGTTGGCGTTCTTGATTTTCTTTGTGAGCTCAATTTTTAGTTCTACGTTGATCCTTTGAAAGATAGTCATTTGTGTCACAATCTGACGTTGAAGGAGTAGAGGAAGAGAAGGAACTGTAAAACTCATTATGACTTTTTTAAGTCTTCCAATCATCCCCAAGTAAGTTCTTGTTAGTTATTGAGAAGGTCCTAGGCCTTTCGGGCCTCCTCGTTCTATGGGATGTCTCATCCTCACTAGAGGTGTCAGATTTGGATGACGAGAGTCTTTGAGTATCGTTGGGGTGTTCATAAATGTAGGGGACTCCTACATAAGGTTGAGTACTCCAGACTTCATCTTCATCATCTATTCTGTTGGTTCTCCAATGAATTTCCTCACTAGGTATGACATTATCATAGTCTTGTAGGAGTGGCATGGTTGTGCAATTATGTGTGAATTTATATGTGACTTTCTATAATGATTTCTTCCTAAAAGATATATCGTTAATTCCTGTATAGTGACCTTGTATGATATAACTAATCTAGATAACTAGCACCATCCTTGGCAACGATGCCAATGATGAGTGGCGAGGTACCCCTACACTCAACCATACAAATACGAGTGTTACACACGCGATCCAGTCGAACTCCGCAGACGGACTAGTTGTGGCATCTAGACAGTTAGCCTTAGGTCGCAATTCACTGTCTTCCCACCTGGACTAGTATTAGCTTTGTCACGTATGGTTTAGTCCAGAGTGAGGTGTATGATATGTCTCTATGCTAATGCTACTCCTGAGGACAATGGAAAGTAATATTAACGAAGCTAAGAGAGAAAGGGTAAGAGAGAATCTAAACTAGCCTAACTGCGATGAGCATCCATTCCTTGATTATCTGTACATATCTTGGACTTTGTGCACGACTACCACTGGGATTACCAAGTGCAGATCCTAGGTATGCTACTGGGTTACCAAGTAGTCACACTTAAATGCTAGTAATCAAGTTGTACTCATTCCACGTTTAACAGGAGTTTAAGGGTGAGAAGAGATTAACTAGGAAAGTAGTAAATAGCAATTAAATAAATAGTTAATCTAAGTGAATGTTGCAATGATGAGATAATCTCGATCTTTATTTCCGGTCATGTGCATGTCCAAGTATGTCACACTCGAATAAAGGATGTTGTACAATTACATTCATCACACTGCAGGCATACACTGGGAGGAAAAGAGTTGAGAGAAAAAACAAGAACTAAAATCAAAACTTAACTCTAAAACTAACCTCTAGAATAAGGAAAGCTGCCTCTTATTTATAGAAATTGAGGTAGGCCGTGATATCATGGTTGTTGTGATATCACGGCTGCTGCGATATCACGGTTGTGATATCACAACTAGCAAATTCATGACTCATCAGATGGTACATTTGTGGAATATCACCCCTAGGAGAAGGAGTCTTATAGTACTCATGAGCTTGGTAGTGATGCTGAGAAGTAACATGACCAACAGAGTCACGTGGAGAGATTGGATGCTGCACGTAATATCCATATGGGTCAGGTTGCCGGTAAGGATATTTTTGCCTTGGTGGTGGCATTCCCCATGATTGTGGGTATTGCCACTGTTGATGTTACTCAATTGGTTGTGATGGAGTTCCACTTGGATAATATGTTAAAGGTTGGTGGAACTGCCTTGGATTACCTTGGGGATAAGGTAACCATCGAGATGTTTGCCATTTGTTTAGCCATGGATTAAGTGCATACCTCCCAGACTCCTGCAGATGTGAGATCACAGGGCAACATCCCTTAGGATGGTTGTATTGATAGATTTCGCATCCACTATCATCGTCTATATCTGAGTCCACCACTTCTTCAATAATAGCAACTTCTCCCTTACCCTTGTTATGTTCATTTTTTGCTTCTCTCTTTTTTCTTTTGTCATGATCACTACCTCACTCCCTAGACTCCTTTACTACTTTGAGCACAGTTTGAAACCTACTATCTAGGGAATCCCACATTTGGTCTACCTTTGTCGATACTTCTAATGCTAACTTTTGAATAGGCAAGGTTTTCCTATTCACCATCTCTTCAAGTGGTGACTCTTCCTCATCCTCAAAAAATCTTACTCCCTTCTTTCGGAGGGAAGGATCTCGGTTGTATTCTTTCGCACTCTCTCTTTTTCGTAGCTCACCTTCTTCCTTGGCTACTTGCTCCAATAGCCTATGAATTTGATGGGACCTAAGCTCAGATAACCTCCCTTGGGCATAAGTCCCAAGGGTTCTTCTCGTTTCATGCCTAAGCCCATCTACGAGATGGCGTAGTTGATCCTGCTATGAATAACCATGGCCAGGACAATGATGTAAAAGTGCATAATAGCGGCCCATGGCAGCATCCAAGGGTTCATGACTTCTTTGTTTCTATCCTTGGATTTGCTTTCTCAAGTTAGACACCCGAGAGTACGTTTGGTACTTATTGTTGAACAATTCTAACATCGTACTCCACCTACGAATGGATTTCGGTTCTAAGGATTGGTACTAGCTTTCAGCTTCTTTTATTAGTGTCCATGGGAGCAACTTAAATTTTTGCCACTTGTTTTCTATGTTTTGCCAGGAACACGCATTGTGAAATGCTTGTAAGTAATTTTGAGGATCAACGTTATATCCCCTTTCAAATCATGGGATGTTATTCATGTCTGACCTCTTGATCCTACTATCTTTTTGGTGCCTTGTTAGAACTCTCATAGCCTCAGTAATATCTAGCATGCTTCATGTGGCAAGTAGGGGTTCATCTTGATCATCTTGTTTGTAGCATCTATGGTGCCTACGTGGTTCCCTACTCTCCCTTCTTCTATGGTGTGATTCCCTAGAGTGCCCTCATCCTCTATCTTGGTTTTCTTGTCTGTGACTTACACTTTGTTTGCCCTTATCCTCACAATTGATTTCTCTATGGCTACGTCTGGACATAGAAGGAGAGGGTGAAGGAGACGATGAAGGTGAAGAAGAAGGAGAACTGCCCCCATGATAGTGTCTACTTCCTTCTCTTCGGTGGTCTCTGCTGCGATTGTGATTGCGATCCAAATGCCCACCTTTGTCATGGGTCTTTGTTCCTTTTTTGGACACTTTGTGTCCATTGGTATCAGCACTTGGGTTGTGAATGGTGGAATGAAGGTTCTAATACACAACCCCTTGGCCAAAGTCAAGGGGAGGAACATCGTTATGTGGGTGACTACCTGAGGCAGGTTCATCACCCTCAATTTCACTTAAAACATGGGGGGTAGCCTTAGACCACTTTCCCTTCAAGGACTTATGGTGTCTCTCCTGTTGCAAATCCCTTTGACATTGCACTTCTATGGGATGGTAGTCTCTTGAATCATAGTCCTGTGCAATGTACTCTGCATGTAAGTGTTGCATGCCTATTCGTGTGAGAGCACGAAGAAGCATACTTGGGACTAAATGGTCGGGAGGTAATACTATGTTACCTTCCAAGTCATGCCAATGGTCGGGAGAATAAAGGTGAAGTCGGATACATATTCATAGGGATGAACATATACCACACGAAACTGTTGAGGAATTGGTGGATCAACGTCATGTGTATCTTGCCGTCGATTGCTTCTTGTGTTAGTCCTAGGCAGTGAAGTGCTTTTGTGCGAAGAAGAAGACATTTTGTCTTGTTTAGTGTGCAATGTACTATTATCTTTTGCTTAATCAACCCTAAGGGTTTATTTCAACAATGTAAATGATTTCCTAAGTTCTACTTAGCACATAAACAACTAAGTTCCCTAACAACGGTGCCAATGATGAGTGGCGAGGTACCCCTACGCTCAACCATACAAATACAAGCGTTTCACGCACAATCTAGTCGAATTCCAAGGACTAAGTCCCTATGCGCCTATGTGGAACAATAACAGGTTGATTAATCATTGTCTTCCCAAACTTACTTGTATGTCACGGTTGTATGGTTAAGTAAGCTTGAGGCATATGATTTTTTTGGCTTTTATATGTTTATATCCTGCACTAATAAGGAGGGGGGAGAGAAATAACTAAGTAACTAATCTAATTTAACTATTCATTAGCTAAGTTCTAAGTACTCCTAACACCAGCATCTGTTCCCACTTGCCATACACATCCTAAACCAGTGCAACGCTGTTGGGATTATCAAATGCTAATTGTTACTGGGTTACCAAGCACTACACACATGCTCGAAGTGATCGTACTGAGTGTATTTAACTAAGAGAGTTGTAAGGTGAGAGAAATCATTAATTAACTAGGAAAGCATTAAATAATAATTAGCACTAATTAATCTATTCTGTATGCTGCAAGGTTTATCATAAAGTTCGTCTTTATTGCCATACACAAAGTGTGCTCAGGTACACAATGCTCGAATAAAGATTCGTTCACTGTATGACTCCTACTGCGGGCACGCAAAAATAATTCTAACTCTGGAGGGAAAAAATGGCAAGAGTTTGGCTAAGGGACTAATTTCTAACTATGGAAACCAAGGGCGCCACCTCTTATTTATAGGCAAGGAGAAGGGCCGTGATATCGGGTATCTGATATCACATGGTCGATCTGATATCGCGTACGCGATATCACGGTTCATCAACCAGCATAGTCCCATTAAGAGGCCAGTGTAATCCACATTTTGGCGCTTAAACCAAGCCAAATTAAACTAATGGAACACCATTTTTTACTGTAGGACCTTGCTAGGACACATTGAGGCCATTAGACCTTGGATTTCAGCTAGGATTCACTATATTTTAACTTTCAAACCTCAACTACACTACGAAAATGGTGACTATGTTGAGCTAGCATAGTCACCCTCAAACCCCAGTGCAGTCCCCCTCAAGCTGCGCAAAAATTGACAATAAAAGGACCAAACCCACTTTTGATGAACCCTAGAACCTTATTAGAAACCTTTGTTGATCATGGAAACTCCTATCAACCATCCCAAGCTTGGACTATGCTAGCCAACATAGTCCCAACCCAAGCCCAGCGTAGTCCACATCATGAACTCCATACTAGGTTAAAACCAATCAAGAACCCACCTCTTTCAACTACAAGACCTTGCCAAGACCATCATACCTTGGAATTGAGACAAAATTCATCATTTTTGGATTACCAAGCCAATACTACACTAAGGAGGAACTGGAGGCCACACAAAACTGCCCAAGGTTGACTATCAAATTCAGTCTTTCTCATTATTTTTGACTATCAAAACCATGACTATGCTGAAAGATGGTGTGACTACGCTGGGCCAGTGTAGGCAGTGCCAAAGCCAGCGTAGTCCACCTAAAATTACTTAAAAATTACCAAAAACAATTTAAGGTTCATTTTTGGAAGTCTTGGGATCCTGCCGGAATCAATTTTAGCAATAAAATTCGGTTTGTTGGACTTTGGAAATTCAACTACGCTGAGGAAAATAGTGACTGCCTAGGCCCACCGTAGTCCACTTGAAAATGGCTGTAACACCCAAAATCATAGAGCAGGCCATGGCCACAATCATGGCTCTGCAGGCCTTCCCTGATCTGTTAGCTCCGAGCTCATTTCTCACCCTCGTCGACACCGCAAACTCAGAGACGACGGAAAAATGTAAACCAGAGACGTCGTCTAGATTAGTATTCCCATGGATGCCACAGTTGCTCTGGGATTCATCAGCAAACCATAGAGAATGATCATGAACTCGTACCAACCACCACTCCAAATAGACTGAAACGCAGCTCGGAATTGCCAGGCGGAGCAAAGTTCTCCATTCCCACAGACAATCCTGCGAGGCCCGGGTCCAGGATTTGGCGCAGGCTCCAGAAAATCTGATATAACATAAGAGCAACAGAACCAGATTCAGATTCGTCATGATTGCTACCATTGCCGAGCCTACGATGCCCAGTTTCAGTGCCACGACGAGCACGAAATTGATGGGCACGTGCAGGATCAGGGCTCTGGCTGCACAGTATGTGAGACGCAGAGCGATCTGAAAGGGTTATTTCCAGTATGTGAGAGGGCCTGAGGGTTATTTCCAGTATTTGAGGTTGTCATGTTTTACATCATTCTGATCCGAAAGGAGTTGACAACATACGATTACATTTTGGCGATGAGGAACCAAGATGAGCTGCAGGATGACATGCTGATGGGATATCAACAAGTTCTAGATTCTCCGGATGAAGCACCCTTATTTCCATCAAATTCAGAAAGCACGTCAAATACAACTGTGTAACAACATAAATTTTTTTATTTTATTTTATTTTTTCTTATTTTATTTTATTATTATTACTATTATTTTTTGGGCCCCAAGACCACCACGATGGACATCATTAACTCTATTTTTTTGGCAATAGATATTCAATCAAATCTAAAACCCAATAAACTACTGTGAACTAGTGAACCGCACAAGGATGCCTTAGAGATAAAGATGAATCAAGAAAAAAAATTAACAAAAAAAGTATCTAGCACTCCATTCTAGTATGTTCTGCTCACATCCATATAAGTCATGATCCAGGGAACCGTTGCAAACATATTCATAAACTAAAAGCCTGCGTTGATCTTCAATGCAGAAACCAATCAACATGACAATACAATGGTGCTGAACACAGCTGAGCAGTTCAACTTCAGAGCAGAATTCCATGTCATCTTGGCTGCTTGCATGCTCAACAACTTGACCATCCGAAACCAAATCCTTATGAATAGAACCAAAGCCACCTTCTGCTAAAAAGATGTCTCGGGAGAAGCCATTGGTAGAATACTCCAATAGCTAAACCATCTTGGTAGCTTTCCAGTAATTGAAGCTTTGTGCTGGCAAATCGAGCATAGTGGAAGAGTCACAGGTGGAGGGCTTCTATTTAGAAAGACTGCTTTTCTTGCACTTGATATGCAATCCANAAGCCACAATAGGAGCCTATTTCACCGGCAAGGTTATTGTGAGACAAAGGTAAGGTAGAACTTAGTAGAACAAGGTAAGATTGAGTACAAACATTGTAAAGAAGGATAAAATTGAATAACGCAAATAAAGGATGGTAAACTAGATGGCTCACATATAAGCGGCCTTAAATTTAATATATGCTTAGTGAGGTTTTTATATATTATTTATTTATTTTTTTTCNGTTTACCATCCTTTATTTGCTTTATTCAATTTTATCCTTCTTTACAATGTTTGTACTCAATCTTACCTTGTTCTACTAAGTTCTACCTTACCTTTGTCTCACAATAACCTTGCCGGTGAAATAGGCTCCTATTGTGGCTTGCTAAGGCCTAAAATTGGTAGAAGTGTAACCATAGCTTACCATGTTTAACCTTATGTTGTTGACCTTGATTGATTTAGCCTTATCTCATCATGTTGCAACTTTTTTTAACCTTGTTTTCGACCTTTGTGTTCCCATCGTTTAGCCTTTGTTTGACCTCTTATAGCCTTGGTGGACCTTGTTTGACCATGAGAAGCCATGTTTTAGCTAATTACCATAGTATTCTATATCAATTTGGCATTATTTACTCATGTTACCTAGGTGCTACTTAATGTGGTTTATGGTGGATATGCAAGATTGGAGTATAGACACCACAACATCACCATAACCTCAACAAGTGCAAGATCAAGGAAGGAGACCTAGTTCTCAAGGCCATTCACGAGCATGCGGACAAATTATCAACCAACTAGGAAGGGTCTTTTTTGATCACCAAGGCCTACGACAATGGGACCTATTAGATAGCAGACATGGATGGGAATGATTTGGCCAATCTAGTTAGTCATTCCTTTCTAAAGCCATATTACATGTAGTTAATAACAACCAACAAGCGAGCATGCTTTCCACAGCCTGCCAAGGCCTTAAACTGGCACTACAATCCACTAAGAGCTTAAACTGGCACCATAGTTTGCTAAGACCTTAAACTAGCACCACGACTTACCAAGGCCTTAAACTAGCAACACATGTAACCTTTGGTAGCCAAATCTACTAAATTTTTCCACATGGCCTTATGTATTTCATTGTAACAACATGATTTCTCTACTTAGTTTTTCTTGTCCTCTTGAAGTTGTGCTTGTAGGATGAAGCCTAGAGCCATCATGGAGGTGCAACTCATCATGGTGGTTAGTCACCACATGACCTTAAAAGATTCAGTGAGTTTTTCCTACCAT
>MNCI01038307.1:23707-76908 GCA_015680685.1 Gnetum montanum | reverse complement strand
AAGGGCCTAATGATGGATAGGAGCAACCACCTCAAACATTTAGCAATGGTCCTACAAATAGGCAACGGAAGCTTATACAACAATTGTTACAGATTCTACAACAATATGTTGTAGCTAGTGATGCTCTTGTTCGCATGATCAGGGAAGTGGGAAGTGGTAGTGGTAGTGAAGGCACAGGAAAATCAAATAGGCAGCCTATCAATAGGAAACTAGTGGAGTAGTTTTGGAAATTAGGATCTCCAAAATTTGATGGCACTAAGGATCCCACTATGACTATAAAATGGTTGGAGAAATTGCAAAAGGCTTTTAATTTGATGGGCTATTCATCGGTTCAGTAGGCTCAATTGGCAATTTATCAATTGGTTGGTACTGCTCGACATTGGTGGATAACTGAAGAGCAGGTTAAGGGATGGACTAGTTTAGAGGTGGTATGGGATGATTTTCTAGCATCTTTCAGAGGTTGTTCTATGTCTACCCAATATGAACAAGCCAAGGAGGATGAGTTCTACCATTTATATTAGGGTAGTTGGTCCATGGCAGAGTATGATGCTCATTTCTCTGATTTGAGTAGTTATGTACCCTAAATGAAAACATATATTTGGGCATGAAAAGATAGGTTTGTTTAAGGTTTGAGACCATCTTTGAAGGATCACCTATTACCTCTCAAATTGACTTCCTATGATGAAGCTAGAGTAATAGTCATGGATTTATAGAGGAGCTAGCATAAAGATATAATGCATAGAGAGAGGTGATAAGGGAAAAAGAGAGGACTGACATTTGGAGAGAGGCCTAGCCCCTCTAAGCAAGCTCATGGCCATGGAGGAGAGTGTCCAACACCTGTTCATGTTCCTATTGTTGGAGCTGGTCATGGAGCTAATGTTTGTTATAGATGTGGGCAGCTTGGTCATTTGTAGAGGGATTGCTAGAATTTTTTTGCATGTGGGTAGCAAGGGCATCTAGCTCGAGAGTGCCCAAAGCAAACATGCAGTAGTGGAGGAGGCAGAGGCCAAGGACAGTGACCTTCAATTCAGGGTCGACGTGGAGCACTAGTCACTTAGCCTAGAGGAGGGGACTAGAGGACTCAAGGATGGGTGTATGCCTTAACAGACCAACCTCTAGACGTGTAGCCAAACATAGTGATGGAGACGGTAGGTATGATTTTGGGCTTTGCTATGTTATTGTTATTTGATCTCGATGCTAGCCATTCTTTCATAGATCCTACAGTTGCACATCATGTAGCTCTTGGATGTCATGCTCTTTTTCGTAGGTTGATAATATCTTCTGCTGGGGGTTATGAAACTCGAGTTGATTAGGTGTGTAGGAATGTGTNAGAGCAAATTCCTATGGTTCATAAATTCCCTGATGTATTCCAATCTAAATTACCAAGTTTTCCATCGAGGCAAGAGATTGAGTTTGAGATTGAACTTAAACCTAGTATAGATCCTATTTCAAAGGCTCCACACAGGATGTCTTCCATAGAACTAGCAAAGCTAAAGATTCAACTACAAGATTTGTGGGATAAAGGCCTTATTCATCCCAATGTATCACCATGGGGTGCACCTGTGCTATTTGTTAAAAAGAAGGATGGCAGTTTGCGGTTATGCATAGATTATAGGTAGTTAAACCAGGTGACAATGAAAAATAGATATCCTTTACCATGCATTAATGAATTGTTGGATCAACTTCAAGGAGCTCATGTATTCTCAAAGATTGATCTCAAGTCTGGGTCTCATCAAGTGTGGGTTCATGAGCAGGATGTATCAAAGATAACATTCAAAATACGATATGGCCGCTATGAGTGTTTGGTGCTACCCTTTGGGTTGACAAATGCACCGATAGTTTTCATGCACCTCATGAACAATGTGATGCATCCATTCCTTGATCAGTTTTTGATTATGTTCATCAATGATATCTTAGTATATTCTCCTAATGAGAAATTTCATGCAAAGCACTTGTGGACAATTTTACAGACTTTGAGGGAGTACCAATTGTATACTCAACCATCCAAGTGTTCATTTTGGCAATCAGAGATTCAGTTCTTAGGACATGTGGTGTCAAGAGCTAGTATCTCAATGGATCCTGCAAAGATTGCAGTTGTTCATGATTGGCCTAGGCCACAATTAGTAATTGAGGTATGAAGCTTCTTGGGTTAGTAGGATATTATCGAAGGTTTGTGGAACATTTCTCTTGCATAGCATCTCCTTTGACTTGATTGTTAAGAAAAGAGGCTAACTTTACTTCGGGCCTAGTTTGTCAAGCAGCATTTGAGGAGTTGAAGCATAGATTGGTAACTGCTCCTGTGTTAATATCTCCTATACCAGGACATCCATATGATATTAGTATTGATGCTTCAAGGGATGGATTTGGTTGTGTGTTGATGTAGGATGGACAAGTTGTGGCTTATGCATCCTATTAATTGAGGCCACATAAAATTAGATATCCCATGCATGATCTAGAATTGGGTGCTGTGATCTTTGCATTGAAGATTTGGTAGCATTATCTATATGGGAGCAAGTTACTATTTGGATTGATCATAAGAGCCTCCAATATCTTATGAGTTAGCCATAATTAAACTTATGACAATGTAGATGGGTGGAGTTTCTTGTTGATTTTGATTTCACTATTAAATATAAGCCTGGTAAGAATAACAAAGTAGCAAATGCATTAAGTAGGGTGGCAAGTAAGCTTAATAACATAACAATCCAATTAGATTTGCAAGAGTAGATATGAGAGAAATAATGCCATGATCCTTAATGTCAAACATTAAGCTAATAGATTACCTTTGATGGACTGCTCTCTATGGATAGTCAGGGAGTATTACAAAGAGATGGCTGAGTATGTGTTCCAAAAGCTCTTTGAATTCAATTGATGGATGAGGCCTACATGAGAAAATACCAAATGCATCCAGGTAGTCAAAAAATGTACCAAAATTTACGACTGATGTATTAGTGGCATGGTATGAAGAGGAATGTAGGAGAGTATGTATCTCATTGTTTAATTTGCTAGCAAGTAAAGATAGAGCATTAGAGGCCTAGGGGATATTTGCATTCCCATGACATTCCTCAGTGGAAATCGGATGTCATTGGTATAGATTTCATTGTTGGTCTTCTACAAGCTTACAGTGGTCATGATGCTATCTTAGTAGTTGTTGACTTGTTGACAAAGTATACCCATTTCCTTGCTAGACGATCATCAATAAGTGCAATAGAAACTGTGCATCTCTTTCTTGTAGAGATAGTGCAGTTACATGGTGTGCCACGACGAACTATTAGTGATAGAGATGCTTGATTCATGTCACATTTTTAGCAAGCATTTCAGAAGGAGATGGGTACAAAGCTGAATATAAGTTTGGCATATCATCCACAAACTAATGGTCAAAGTGAGCAAGTGAATCAAATTCTAGAAGACATGTTGAGAGCCTATGCTTTGCAGTATAGAGAAGGTTGGGATTGAATGCTACCATTAGTTGAATTTGCATATAACAACAGTTATCAGGAGAGTTTGCAAGCAGCACCATATGAGATGTTATATGGTAGGCCATGTAGAACACCTTTATGTTGGGATACAATAGAAGATCTTCAACAAGTGAGCATAGATTTGGTGAGGTAGACTACAAAGCAGATTTGGAAGATCCAAGATAGATTGAGAGCTACACAAGATAGGCAGGCAACATATGCCAATCGATGTTGAAGGCCACTAGAGTTTGCAGTTGGAGATCAAAAAGAGAAATTGGCTCCTAGATACATTGGTCCATTTCTAGTGTTACAACAGATTGGGAAAGTGGCCTATCGAATAGCATTGCCTTCTCATTTGGCACATGTCTATAATGTATTTCATATATCTATGCTATGAAGTTATGTGCCTAATGAACATCATGTAATTAGCCATTCATGAAGACAGCTATAGTCTGATGTTAGTTATGTTGAGTAACAAGTAAAGATTATTGATCGTATGGTGCAACAAATCTACAGTAAGGTTGTCCCTATGGTCAAAATTTTATGGAGTAGATATGGAGCATCAGAGGCTACCTGGGAGGTGGAGACTGAGATGCACGCAGCTCGTCCTAAGATCTTCCAGGAGGAAGATTCTCAAGGAGGGGAGAGTGTTACATCCCATTCATAGAAGGTAGGTATATTCATATGCTTATGAGTTATACATTATATGTGTTGTCCCGATGGGTTTTTGAGGATGAGTTAATGTCTTTTATATGTTACGTGAGTTCATTTTTATGTTACGATTATGTTATCTTTACATGCTTAACTAACGTGATTATGTACACTAGCCCTATGTGATGTGTTAGATAGGTGATGTTGCTGGCAGGGGTGTTAGATTGGGGTACAAGAGCACCTATCTAGTATGTTTTTATGCTTTATGTACAATTTTGGCATTTTGGAATTAGTACTATAGCACTATGTTGCATGATGTTTGGATGTGTTTTTGGCATGTGAATGTGTAAGCGTATGATAAGGATCTTACAGATTCAAATGGATTTTGATTCGGAGTCCCAATGTGCTTGTTATACAGGTTTAAAGTTTATGGTATTATTGTAAAGGAGAAAAATATATGAGCTTCTGAAAATGACATATTTTAAAAAATGCAATAAATAAATTTTAAAAAAATCAAAAAGTAAAAGTAATATTAGCACGTGACGTGCACCCATGAAAAGAAAACAAAGGTTACATGTATACATATGCTTAAAAGCATAGTTTTGTTTTTTATGTTTATTTTTCTTCTCACTGTTTCATCACCATCACTTATTACCGAAATTGGGTTTTGGTTCTATTTTTTTTTGTTATGTTATTTTCTTTCATTTTTCTTTTTGCTCTCTTCTTTTTTTCTAGATTTTGAGCTTTGTGGACAATTTCTGCTTACTTTAAACCTAGATTTGGGATTGCTACAGTCATATCTACGTGGGTGCAAAACTTATTGGAAGTGAAACAGAGATTTGCTGAAATTTTGAGGATTTTCTACTTATTTCAGCATTTCTACCCCAACAATTTTAATTGGTGGGTTGTTTTTAACCTTTTCCTATATTTTTATGCTAAATTACTATATATGATCATGCAATGAGGGCATGTGGGACGTATGGCTCAAAGTTTGAGCTTAGGCACATTATTTTGCATATTTCCCAAAAGTGTATGATTTTGGTTACGAATTGTTTATTAATATATATGGGATGTATGGTATGATGTGGACTTATGAAATATGATATGTGATGTTAATAAGATTAGTATGATAAGAATATTCTATTTTCGGGGCCTATTGGGGTGCGAGCATTTTTGGAAGTTCCAATTCCTCAAGGTGGTAATTAAATATTATTTAAATATTAGTTTATTAATCAAACTTTGAACACACATAACTTTGCTTCTAGGAGTCCAATTTACGTAAAATTAGTGTCGTTGGGATCGTTTTAGGAAGTACTTTCTAATTGTGGGATTAGTTTTCTCTTTCAGCATATATCATTTTAAAGGTTATTCTAGTGGTCATTTGTATGGAAGTACATGTCTTTTGAGGAATATGGTATTTTTTTGTCATATCGAGGTCTTCATGTTATTTTGTTGCATTATGGTATTGTTTTCATGGAATGATTGTAACTGTTAGGGGTGGATATGTGCAGTTATGTTTTTTGGGTGTGTTGTTCTTATGACCTGTGTTGGCTTAAGCTAGCCAACTTGTGTATATGTTTTCATGACGATGCTTGTGACGATCATTGGTAGGTGGTGCTAGCATAAGTGTGTGGACCGATTGGTGATGAGGCACCCTAAAGGTAGTATGGATTGATCCCCACTATGATGCATCAGTGAGACTCCTATCTCAGGCCTCATCTTGAGAGTGGGAGGACATAGGTGTGTCCATCCCTATGGCTGGTCCATGGCATAGGTGTGCTTGTCCCTATCATTAGTCCTCCAGAAGGCTAGCAGTTGCGGGTCATGGGTTGATAGACCCTATCACCGATTGGATAAATAAAAAACTAATAAAAGACCTACAGGAAATGGTTGTTATGAGTCCTCATCACAACGTTTCACATGCTACACTGAGCGTGGATATGCTAGCAACCACGTGGGGTATGTATGTGATAGTATTGGTTTGTCAGTAATATTGTTCAAAATAGGTGTTGTATTTGGATTATGATTGTGTGGATCATGGACTATTTATGGTATATCATGGGTATGATTGCATGGGCATGATAGATGATGTTGGGCCATGGCTTTGTCTATGCTTCTTTGATAATATGTTAGCTTCATGGATGATATGGTATGTGTCGTTTGGAGCATGGATAAGACTAATAGTGGTTGTAGGTTGCCTTGTACCCCACTTCTCTCCTCTAGTGCAACACTTGTCGACCATCTAGCAGGGAAGTGTAAAGGCTTCCTACTCAATTATGTACTGACTTTACTTAATTATAGGTGAAAGGCACAAGAGCCTAGAAGAGCATAGAGAGGAAGGATAGAGGAGGGGTGATGGGACGCGATATCGCATGGGTTGCGATATCGCGTACGCAATATCGCGTCCACCACGATATCACATCCCATGTGATATTACGTATGCGATATCACGTCATCGCCCGTGATATCGCATATGCGATATCGCAGTGCATCGTCATATCTATAAATAAGAGGCAGCTCTCCCTTGTTTCCCATCCTAGGCTTAGACCGTAGTGAAACTCTGGCATTTTTTCCCCTCCAGAGATAGATTAATTTCCATGTGCCCGTAGTAGGAACTCCAAAGTGAATGGATCTTTATTCGAGCAAACATTGTCCCTGAACACAAGTTTGTGTACGGCAATAAAGATGAACTTCTTGGATAAACCTTGCAATGCATGGAATAGGCTAAATAGGATCTTTATTTACTGTTATTAATTATTCATCATTTAATGCTATATTAGTTATTAAATCTTTCTCAACCCTTCTCTCCTAGTTAAGTGCCTCAATATGACCACTTCGAGCATGTGCGTTACGCTTGGTGATCCCAGCAACGACTAGCGTTTGGTAACCAAGGTTGCATCGGTTTAGGGTGTGAACGGTAAGTGGAAACAGATGCTGATGCTAGGTTAATTAAGGCTTAGTTAGTTAATTAGATTTATTTAATTAGTATCTTCACCCTTCACCTCAATAGCATTGGAGATAAAATCAAAAAGCTATAAAAATCATATACCTCAGACTTACTTAACCATACACCATGACAACTACAAGTAAGTCTGGGAAGACGACGAATGATTAACCCTAAGTGTTCCATGAGGTGTGTAGGCACTTAGTCTACGGAGTTTGACTGGATCACACGTGCTACGCTCATATTCGTATGGTTGAGTGTAGGGATACCTCACCACTCATCATTGGTGTCGTTACCAGGGACTAAGTGTTTGTGCGCTAAGTAGAACATAGGAGATCACTCACATCGTTGGGAGCTCAAACGAACCCTTAGGGTTAATTAAACGAAAAATTATATAACGGTTAAATAGAACACCGAATTAAAACAAGATGTCTTCTTCTAAAAAGAGAAATTCACCACCTAGGGATAATATAAGAAACAGTCGACAATCTAAAACACATAACCAAAATCCGCCAACTCCTCAACAATACCGATTGGTATATACCCATCCTGATGAGTACATACCAAACTTTACCTTTATCCTCCATCAAGATGAACAGCTACAATGGAGAGACTTGCAAGGTAACATAGTGTTACCCCTAGATCGGGTAATCCCTAACATGCTTCTTCGTGCTCTTGCACAAATAGGCATGACAGAATTATATGCTAAATACATTGCAGGTGATTTTGACATAAGGGATTATCATCCCATAGTAGCACAACGTATCAGGGACTCACAGTAGGAGAGCCATCACACATTATTGAAGGGCAAAGAGGTCCTTCATGTCCTAAGTGAAATCGGAGATGGTGAACCAATTATAACGGGTTCTCTATCAAATGATGTTCCCCCTCCTAACGATAGTGAGAAGGTGGGGTATCAGAACCTATGATCCACGATACACAACCCTGGTTCTGATCCCCATGAATGCCAACTATTCACTGAGGAAACAACAACACATGACAAGGATGGCCACTTAGATCTTCATCACGATCGAGGCCATAGCAGCTGAAGAGAATGTAGGAAACATCATCATGGCGATGGTTCTCCTTCTTCCTCTCCTTCATCACATCACTCACCCTCTCCTTCCACATCTAGGCGTAACCACCAAGAAGCATAACGGTGAGGATAGAGGTAGGCAGAATGAGAGACCTCGACGAGAGATTCAAGAGAGAGGACAAGGGCATGAATGAAGGGAAAGTAGGAAACAATGTAGACATCACAGACATCATGAAAGAGATGATCATGACGAGCCCCTACTTGCAACCTGAAGTATGCTCGATATAATGAAGGTAGTGAGAATACAAACAAGGCATCAAAGAGATAGTTGGATCAAGCATTTAGACATGAACAATATCCCATGCTTTGAGGTGGGATACCACGCTAATCCGCAACATCATTTACAGGAATTCCACGATGCCTATACCTTGCAAAACATAGAGAACGAGTGGCAGAAACTAAAGTTGTTTTCTAGGACACTCATTAAGGAAGCAGAGAGTTGGTACCAGTCCTTAGCATTGGAAACCATCAGGAGGTGGAGTACGATGTTAGAATTGTTCAATGACAAGTATCAAACGTCTCCAGAATGTCTAATTTTCCTAAACATATCCAAGGATGGAAGCAAGGTAATCATGAACCCTTGGATGCTGCCATGGGCTGATACTATGCATTGTTACATCATTGCCTGGGCCATGGTTACACACATTAGGACCAACTTTGCCACATCATAGATGGGATAAGACATGAGACTAAGAGAACCCTTGGGACTTATGCCCAAGGGAGACTATCAGAACTTGGAGCCCATGAAATTCATTGATTTTTGGAGCAAGTAGCCAAAGAAGAAGGTGAGCTATAAAAAAGAGAAATCCCAAAAGAATACAACCATGATCCTTTCCTTCGAAAGAAGGGAGTGAGATTTTGCAACGAAGAGGATGAGTCACCACTTGAAGAGTTGCTAAACAGAAAAACCTTGCCACTCCAAAAGTTAATAACTGAAGTGTCAGCTAAGGTGGATCAATTATGGGATTCCTTAGACTATAGACTTGAAACTGTCCTAAAAATCGTAGAGGAGTCTAAGGAAGAACGAAGTAGTGACAAAGACAAGAAAAAGCGGAGAGATTCAGGCCCTGCACATAACAAGGGTAAGGGGAAAAAAACTATCTTTGATGAGGTTGTGGATTCTAACACAGACAATGATGGTGGATGTAAGATCTACCAATATGAGCATCCTAAGGGATGTTGTCCAATCATCTCACATCTACAAGAGTCTGGTGTGTATGCACTTAACCCGAGACATAACAAACGACAGAAAACCCAAAGGTTACCTTATCCACAAGGTAACCTAAGACAGTTCCACCAACCGTTAACGTACTATCAAAGTGGAACTCCACCACAACCCATCAGACAACATCAGCAGTGGAAATACCCACATTCATGGGGGATGCCACTGCCTAAACATCAATACCCTTACTGGAAACCTGATCCTTATGGATATTATGTGTAGCAGTCGGTTTCTCCAAGTGACTCTATGGGTCAAACAACTCCCCAACATCACTACCAAGTTCGGGAGTACTTTAGAAGGACTCTTTCTCCCCCAGGAGACACCCCACATATGTTCCATCCTCCAAATATGTCTGCCTCTCTTCCACCGGTAGTTTTCATACCACCTTCTCCAACAATGCAAGGGGAACTCCCCACTCAACCGCAGCAACATAACGCTACGAGAGCTGTAAACATTCAACCCACTGCTAGTTCTGACAACTGCAAGAAAATAAGATCTTTCTTCAGAACCAAAAGCCTAGACAAGCTCTCACAATAACAAGTGGTTGAGTCTATGCACACTCCTCCAACATACAAGACTTCGGAGCTCCTTTCCATCCAACAATAGAGCTTCACGCATACAGTTATGTTAATGCATACCATAACTGACTGGATCAAGGTAGGCCACCTTCCCAGGAAACTATCTGACCCTAGGAGTCCCCTAATTTATCTACAAGTTGCCAAGAACGAATCACATAGGGCTCTTCTTAACTCAGGTTCCAAAGTCAACTTAATCTCACAAGAAATGTATCAAGCCTGGAACCTGCCCCAACTCAAGAAGAGCAACATTCAACTAAAGCTGGCTGACCAGTCCATCACCATTCCCTTGGGATTGGTAGAGGACATAGTTACCACTGTGTGTGGTTGGTCATACTTAGCCGATTTCCTGGTGATAGAAGTTAATAGTGACAACGAGGACTTCCCAATTATAATGGGAAGGCCATGGCTAAGTACAATAGATGCATACCTAGGGATCCGTGATCTTTCCTTGGAGATATCTAAGGTAAATGTTTATGGAAAGATTGAGAAGAAGAAAGTTCCGTGTAGCACATACAATGAATCAGAGGATGATGACACGGAAGAATGCTCAGCATCTCTTCCATGTAACTGATGTGCCCTAGAAACACAAATACAAAAGTGCCTGTATGTAGCAACCACACAAGTAGTAGACACCCCGTGGTTGACAGCTAATCGAAAGAGCAACCCAATATGCATGGAACAAACTGGGGGTACAACTAATGATAACAACGAAGCCATAGACACATTGGAATATGAGCATCGCCAACTTCCACTCCTTAACCTAAGAACATCAATGGGGAGAAGTTGGGAACTTCTAAGAAATTCAAATAGGTGCTCATTATTTTAGATCTCTCCCTTTCCATTCAGTCATGGGGGAGATGGCCACCTATGTTGATCATTGGGGGCCCTCAGTTCTTTTAGGTTTTTGTTTTACACGTTTTTTTTACACATTTTTGTTTCACAAGTTTTTGTTTTACATGTTTTTGTTTTACACATTTTTGTTTTGCATGTTTTTGTTTTACAAAATTCTTTAACTTTTCTTATTTTTGTTTTACAACATCGTTATAATTTTTCATCTTTTGTGTGTGTATTTGTGCGTGTTTTATCCATCCTGTAAGTTTGTCATCCAATAAGTGTTCTTAATGATGGTATGAACCATTTTTCTATCTGATTGCTAATGTTTGATTTTTACCTTTAAGTTATGATGTTGATACTAAGGTATGTTCTTTTGATATGATAGGTAATGAGTCCACTTCATCCATTCATCCACAAGTTTCTATGGTCTCTCTTGACTTGGAAATGTACAGTCCCTTTTTAAATAAGAACTATAACGAATCAGTGACTGGGTACTTCTCAAACTAAGGAAGGACGCAAGGCTTGAAAAGGGTGTGACTTCAAGGGAACTTGATGCTTTTGTGTTGGCCATTCTCTTGGGTGCTTGGATGATTTCTTCTAAAGTTTTCTTACCATTTTGACATTACCCAATTATCGAGAAGCTGAGTTAATAAAAATAACAAGTGTTTGCATGATGTGGTTCTCACGCATAAAAACAAAAAACACAAAAACAAAAAAAGAGACAGACAAAAAAAAAAGAGAAAGTGAAAATTCAAAGCACACCCCTTATACAAAATAATCCTTTGGGCTACAAGAACTGGTTATGGAACTAAAAATGTTCCCTCTAACTAAGGCCCTTCTCGCTTCCCATTCTCTCCTCCTTCGTTCGTCGGAATGGTGGTGACTCTTTGGAGCTGCATTCTTGTTACTCACGTGGATGATTGGCCGAATGCATTGATGTGAAGTCACTAGATGTGGTTTGTTTGAGACCGGAGTTGGAATGAGATTTTTCAAGTCACATTAAGCATGAAACACACAAAGGGCTGTACACCACCTTGTTCTTGGGATTCCATTCCATTCTATTCTCTCCATCCTTCTCTCCATTATCCACCTCATTATTGGTTGTGAAACACCACAAAATTATGAGCTTAGGACTTCTCCAATAAGAGTCGAGCTAAGTCATGATGTTCCTCACCATGACCGAAGCTTGAGGGCCCCACAAACAGCTTCAAATAGAGTCGAACTCAATGAGAAACGGTGCCTTGGAATTCATCGGCGATCACATCAACATCTGGCATCAAACATCGCAACTTCAGAGTTCACGATACTTAGTTTTCACCAAGTATGCAGCATATACACCCAATGTATACGCCCAGCGTTCACACTTCACATGTACACCCAGCACCGACGTATACGCCCAACATGGAATTCCAAAAATGACATGGAAATGGCACTTCAGAGCAACGTATCAACTCATAGGAATAAGGCAATTGGCAGGAAACTTCACAGGCTCCAGAAAATTGAATTTTCGAGCTCGACATCAGGCACTTCGATGTGTATGCCCAACGTATATGAGCATCCTAGACGCCCAGCGTATATGAGCATCCTGCATGCCTAGCGTATACGCCCAGCGTATATATAGTATGTACGCCAAGTATGTGGCACAACGTATACCAATCAAAAGATCTCCAGAACTGTGTCAGATCAGGGCCACCTGAGCTAAACATCCGACTGCAGCATTCTCGTGACATTCTCGTGACTTCTGTCATTCCAGTCAAGTCTGTACGTCAAGTTCACATGCCTAGCGTGTATACGCTAGTGTTCAGCACTGTACGTTGGTGTACAGCAGTATACGCTGGCGTACAACACGCTGTACACTAGTCAAGTTTCATTCTTTCACACTCGGTCAACGTGCCATATGTCACCCGACCCGAGAGTCCAGCACTCCACAGCCAATCATTCCCTCTCAGACCCGAGTCTAACGTCAAAACCCGTATAAAAACCCTGATTTTTTACCATATCCGGGTTCGAAAAATTGAAGAGCATTTTGGCAAAAATTGGAGGCAAAACCACACTAAGCAAATCCTGACTCTTACATCCTATACGCTGGACTTCAACCCTGCAAGCTGAACATACAGCCTTTACGCTGTGCTTGCAACCGCCGAATTTAGCAAACTGTCATCCCACTGCATCTACCGGAGCTCTCCATCTGGCTTGTGTCAGATCCACAATTGCGTTAAGACCGATGCATTGTAACTTCTATTTTGCAATAATATTGCCACATTTTTTACTAAGATTCGTTACAGTTTTTTGTTTGTTTCTTATATACTTATCATTTACATTCCTGCACGTTTACGCTTGGCTCTGCATTACTTAAGCCGTTTACATATAACCCAGCGTACGGTATATCTTCCTTCGTTTATTCCATCTTGCCCTCAAACGAAGGTAGGGTCTTCTGTGCTTGTCCGGGGATCTCCTGGTTTCTGTTTCATTCCAACCGGAGACCGACGATTTCGAACAGTATAGAAAATGGCACTAGAAGGAGGGCCATCTGCCTAAAACTTACTTTGATCACACTTAAACTCGTTTTTGATTCAACTATACGTTGTACGCTGTAAACTCAGTCTATACGCAATTCAACCTGTACGCTGCACGCTGTAGACCTTCTCTACACGCTGCTCAGATGCTACGCTATACGTGGTAGACTCCGTCCAAACGCTATTCAACCTGTATACTGCATGCTGTAGACCTTATCTACATACTACTCAGACTATACGCTATACCCTAAACCCTGTACGCTGTACGTTGCAGGCTATACGCTGTACGCTGTACCCTGTACCCTGTATGTTGTACGTTGTACCCTGTACCCTGTACGTTGTATGCTGCAGGCTATATGTTGTACGTTGTACGCTATACGCTGTACCCTGTACGTTGTACGCTGTACACTGTACCCTGTACCTTGTACGCTGTACGCTGCAGGCTACATGCTATACGTTGTATGCTATACCCTGTACCCTATACGCTGTACGCTATATGCTGTATGCTGTACCCTGTACGATGTACGTTGTACGTTGTGCACTGTACGTTGTACGCTGCGAACTTAATTGTACACTTTGATAAGTATACCAATTTTACATTCCTTCCACCGTACTATATTCACCATAGTTTCATCATGAACACTGCGAACTCCAACGCTTCAACCAAGCCTATCATAGACATCATAGGCCCTATGGCTCTTCAACAACCCGTAGTACAACCAACGGCAGGACCTCGCTGATCACTCAGACTGCAAGGGAGGGACCCATCATTTAACATTATACCCCAAGAACAATATAATTTCATATGCATAAAGATACAAGCTAGCTTAGTTGTGGATCAAACCGAAATGGAGGTTAAGAGGCAATACGAATTGTTTCACAAGGGAGGACACGAGTTCATCCCTTCCCCATATGATATCATCCCTCTCCCAGAGCACTACTCTGAGTTCATCTCACAGCTCCTCCTATTAAGAAGCCAGTCTCTAGACTAGCCTGCAGTAAACCCTCAATTGAAAGAGGAAGATGACTTCGCAGCTCAATCTGAGCACAAAGATTCGTATCACATCCTCAGTCCACAAACTTATGCAAATTCGTTGTTCCATCCATTCATGGAGGAAACTACGGCCCTCCAACCATTCAAAAGAACTCAAGCACATGTGCCTCAACAAGAGGCATCCACTCTCATCCCCACTCGTTCAACGACTAATGTGCAAGTCAACACGCTTTCCCTAGCCATTCCTCTTGCTACCACAACACCCCCGTTCGTACAAATACAACCGCCTCAAACTAATGTAGGAGTAATGTTCCCACCCTGAGTGATCGGGATGCCGCATGTGATACCGACCTCTACATCCGCTCACTACATATAGCAGATCCAAACCCAAGGAACATCCTTTACAACTATGACTCAACAAGTTCAGGGTGTTCCTATGCAAAGCATGACCGGGCAATGGGCTGCGATTAGTACTCAACCGCATCAGCCCTCTCACTATAACATACTGCCTCATACAATTTTACCCGCTAACATTTCTGACATGCAACCACAACAACAGCAATCCCTTACCTACAATGCGCCACCCCTAGTACCACCTACCATAAATATTTCACAAGGACAACCTCCAACCACACAACTTTCTTCCTTCTAGCCCACTGTCCAACAATCTAACTTGTATGCAGTACAACAACCTACTATCTCACCTAGTGCCCAGGACTGGGCCGTTGCCAAAAAGCTAATGCAGGAGCTAACTGATGAAGTCAAACGCCTCAAAACAGCCGCCGATGGAGAGCTTAAGGTAGTGGACTTCTATCACAATGACCCAATCAGCTCTTCAGTTCCGCCTCTGACGTTACCTAAGGGTGTCTCTTTACCCATACTAACTAAATACAATGGGAAGACAAACCCCAACGCTCACCTTATAACATTTAGATTAGAATGCGCGCTACTTCAGGCGTGGCCACATGCCATTCTATGAGTGTTCCCCATGTCCCTCACAGGGAGAGCACTTGATTGGTATCGGGCCTTGCCCAGAAACTCAGTATCTTCTCTGGAAGATCTAGTGCACCAATTTGTTACCAGGTTCAAGTATAACTTGAAACCCGAAGCAACACTTGACAGCCTCATACAGGTCAAGAAAGCACCGCTTGAACCTATCCAAAAATTTATCCAATGGTGGAGTGTTGCCCTTAACGAGCTCCACGAGCCAATCCCGGAGACTTATCTCCTCACCATCCTAAAAGGGGCTGTTAACGATTTTTTCAAGTCTAAATTATATTATCTCAATGCATGCACTCTCAGTCAGGCATTTGTACAAATCAAGAACATAGAGGAAGCAGCCCAGAACAGCCACGACCCAACCTACTTAGCCTTCAAAAACTAACATAATAAGAAAGACAAAGAAAAGGCTAAAACAACTATAGCGATAGTAGCGGAAACACAACAAGCGAATGTGGGACAACAAGGCAAACCACCCGCTGCCCCTACTAATTATGCTAGACCTGCTCATGCAACCGCACCCGAATCGTCAACCTCACAAAATCCCACACCGAGTCGTGCGAGAAACTTTGAGAGGAAGGACCCCTCTCAATACACGCCACTGCCCATGAAACTTTCGTAATTATTCGATCAACTTTTGAAAGCCAGGCTGATGAAACATAAACAATTGTCCCCGATAGCCATCCAAAGACATGATCGGTTCTGTCAATTGGTCCAGAATCCAAGCCTGGCAACCCCGGATGAGCCCCCAGTTCCAAAAGACCATACGTAGTACATGTACCTCGTGCCACTACAGCCACAAATGCACAATCACCTCCTACTCAGCCCGCCCCTTACGTGGTCTGAATACCACCTACAGTCATAGCTACGGAGGTATAACCCCCAACTAGGCCAACTCCATATGTTGTCAGGATACCTGAACGCCTAATGACCACCAATCGCCCACTCTGCAAGCACAGAATAAACTGACCCCTTATGTTGTTAAGATTCCCAGCCAACCTGACACTCAACCGCACTCAAACGTTCAACCACAATCCTTCCCTACCCCATATGTTATGCAGACTCCAAAGCAACTTGAGATTCCAAAGCCAGCTATTCTCCCACGCCATACACGAGAACGTCTGGTAGACAAGCTTACATGGGAACGCTTGGAGAAGGAACGTCAATGACTGGCCTTAGGACCTCCCAAGCCTACCCTGCTAAGTGCAATACCCATGACATCATCTAACAATAAACCGAAAAAAAGCCATGAGGGTGAATCATCTGGAGAGCATGACACGTCTAAATCAATGGCTACAGATAAAAGTGATAAACCAACCACGCATGAGATAAAACTTTTGGGCCCGATGGACCAAATAACTATCGACAAACATACACCTGAAACACCACAAAATTCTGAGCTTAGTACTTCTTCAACAAGAATCGAGCTAAGTCATGACATTCCCCGGCATGACTAAAGCTTGAAGACCCCACAGACAGCTTGAAGCAGAGCCAAACTCAACGAGGAGCAGTTCCCTGGGATCCGTCGACGACCACGACAACATCTGCTATCAATCATGGCAACTTTGGAGCTCAACATACTTAGTCTTCACTAAGTATACATTTTCAATGTATACGCCAAGCGTATACACCCAAGTATGCATTCCCCAGCGTACACGCCCAAGTATTCATTTCTCAACGTACACGCCCAAGTATGCATTCCCCAGTGCACACGCCCAGCATATATGCCCAGCGTACATGCCTCACATGTACGCTCAGCATGTATGACTGGCATATACGCCTGGTATGCAACCCCCGAAGACTACATGGAAACAACACTACAGAATCAGACTTTGTACAAAACATCAACTCACACGAACAGAGAAATCATCAGATGTTGACATCATGCATTCTGGAGTTTATACGCTAAGCATGCACACCCTGTACGCCCAGCATATATGCCTAGCGTATACGCTCAGCATGTACAAAGTGTACAACCAGTGTCAGATCAAGGTCAACCGAGCTGAACATTTACAGGCAACATCTTCATGGCATCCGAATTCAAATCTGAAGGCTGAGGATTTCTTTTGCTTTGATCAAGTCTGTACGCCGAGGTCATACATACAGCGTATACGCTGGCGTGCAGTGGTATACGCTGGCATACAATAACATACGCTGGTGTGCAGCACGTTATATACTTGTAAAATTTCATTGTTTGACACCCGGTCAATGCACCACATGTCACCCGACCTGGGAACCTAGCACTCCATAGCCAATCATCCCCTCTCAAAACTCAATTCCCATGTCTACACTTGTATAAAAACCCCAATTTTTCACTAGACAAAGGTTGGCAATTTTTGAACAAGAACCAGAGACCCTGAGAAGCGAGAGCAAAAAACCCTGTACGCTGGCTCTCGACCCTGCACACTGAGCATACAGCCTTTACGCTGTGCCTGCAGTTGAACCCAACACACAGTCATTCCTGCATCCACCGGGGCTATTCGTCTGCCTTGTGTCAGAGTCACAACTGCGTTAGACCGGTGCATTGTAACTCTCATTTCACAATAATATTACTACACTTCTTTGCTAAAATCTGCTACAGTTTTTCATTCATTGTTGCATGTTTACTGTTTACGCTCTTGTATGTTTACGCTCCATTTTACATTCGTTACGCCATTTACATATAACCCACTGTACAGTATATCGGTGTACATTCGGGAAAAGCATTGCCTAATCCACGTGCGGACCACTCAAGGTACTCTACCTTCGTTAATTCTAGCTTACCCTCAAGCAAAGGTAGGGTCTTCTATGCGTGTCCGGGGATCTCCTGGTTTCTGTTTAATTCCAGCCGGAGACCGATGATTTCGGACAGTACAGAAAATGGCACTAGAAGGAGGGCCTAAAACTGCTTAAAACTTACTGTGCTCTCATACCCCGATCTTCTTAGACTCACACTGCATCGACACTAAACCAGTTTTGAAATTCCCAAATCGACATCCCATTCTATAGAATTCCCAGTGTCTACACTGTTGAGTCTACGCTGACTTTGTCTACACTGCCGAGTGTATGCGGTACGCTGTACGCTGTATACGCTATACGCTATACGTTGTAGACTTTGTCTACGTTGTACGCTAACTCTCTATACGTTTTACGCTGTAGACTCTATCTATGCTGTACGCTGACTTTGTCTACACTGCCCAGTGTATGCTGTATGCTATACGATGTAGACTTTGTCTACGCTGTACGCTGACTCTGTATACGCTGTACGTTGTAGACTCTGTCTATGCTGCTCGGTATACGCTGTAGACTGCTCTGCCTACACATTTTAACGTATGCTTATACGTTGTCACTATACGCTGGTCATTGAAGCCTGTACGCTGAGATCCAGTCTATACGCTGTACGCAACGAATGTAGGTGTATGCCGTACTAAGTATACCAATTTCATATCCCTTCACTGTGTCATATTCATAACTGTTCATCATGAACACTGCAAACTCCAACGCTGCAACCAAGCCAGTGACGGACATCGTAGACACCATGGCTGTTCAGCAACCTATGGTACAACCCACTGTGGGGCCTCGCCGGTCTCTTAGGTTGAAAGGGAGGAGCCCATCATTTAACATCATAAATCAAGACCAATACAATTTCATATGCGTAAAATTACAAGCCGGCCTAGCCGTAGACCAAACCGAAATGGAGGTTAAGAGACAATACGAACTCTTCCATAGGGGAGGACATGAGTTCATCCCTTCCCTGTATGATATCATCCCTCTCCCAGAGCATTACTCTGAGCTCATCTCACAACTCCTCTTGCAAAGGAGCCAGTCTCTAGATCAGCCTGTGGTAAATCCTCAATTGGAAGAGAAGGATGACTTCGTAGCCCAATCCAAGCATGAAGATTCGTACCATACTCTTAGTCCACAAACCTATGCCAACCCGTTGTTCCATCCAGCCATAGGGGAAATTACATCCCTTCAACCATTTAAATTCACCCAAGCACAAATACCTCAATAAGAATCATCCACACTTGTTCATATTCCTCCTGTAATCGATCCGCAATTTAACACACTCCCTCTTGCTATTTCCCCCGTTGCAACAGTAGCCCCATTCTCGCAAGTACAACCTCCTCAAAATAATGTAGGAGCAACCTTCCCGCCCCGAGTGATCGGGATGCCGCATGTGATACCAGCTTCTACGTCCATCCATTATATCCCTTGGATCCAAACACAAGGAGCCCCTTTCACCGTTGCAACTCAACTAGTTCAGGGTGTGCCTATACAAAGCGTGACTGGCCAATGGGTAGCGATTGGTGCTCAACCATATCAATTCCCTCACTATAACATACCGCCTCAAATAATTCTACCAGGTAACATCCCTCAACGACAACCATAACAACAACAACCCCTTGTCTACAATGTGCTGCCTCTGGTACCACCCACCACAAATATTCCGCAAACGTAGCCTCCAACTACACAACTTTCTTCCTTCCACCCCACTGTCCAACAATCTAACCTGTATACTATACAACATCCTCAACCTAGTATCTCGCCTAGTGCCCAAGACTGGGTTGATGCTAAAAAACTAATGCAGGAACTAACTGACGAGGTCAAACGCCTCAAGATAGCTGCCGACAGAGAGCTCAAGGTAGTGGACTTCTATCACGATGACCCTATCAACTCTTCGGTTCTACCGCTAACGTTACCCAAAGGTGTATCTTTACCCACGTTGACTAAATACATGGGGAGATAGATCCCAACGCCCACCTCATAACATTTAGACTAGAATGTGCACTACTTCAGGCATGGCCACATGCCATTCTACGAGTATTCCCCATGTCCCTTGCTAGGAGAGCACTTGATTAGTACCGGGCCTTGTCACGAAGCTCAATATCTTCTCTAGAAGATTTATTACACCAATTCGTTACCAGGTTCAAGTATAACTTGAAGCTTGAAGTAATACTGGACAGCCTCATACAGGTCAAATAGGCACCTCTTAAACTTGTCCAAATATTCATCCAACGGTGGAGTGCTGCTCTCAATGAGCTCCACGAGTCGATCCTAGAGATGTATCTCCTCACCATTCTAAAAGGGGCTATTAATGACTTTGTCAAATCCAAACTAGATTATCTCAATGCATGCACTTTGAGTCAAGCGTTTGTACAGATCAAGAGCATAGAGAAGGCAACGCAAAACAGCCATGATCTGGCATATTCGGCCTTTAAGAATCAACATAGTAAGAAAGATAAAGAAAAGGTTAAAACAATTATAGCGACATTAGCAGAAACACAACAAGTGAATGTGGGGCAACAAGGAAAACCACCTATTGCCCCTGCTAATTATGCTAAACCCACTCCTGTGACCGCACCAAAATCATCTGCACCACAAAACCCAACACTGGGTCGTACGAGAAACTTAGAGAGAAAGGACCCCTCTCAATACACGCCACTACCCATGAAGCCATCACAACTATTCGACCAACTCTTGAAAGTAGGACTGATGAAACATAAACAGTTGTCTCCTGCAGCGATCCAAAGACATGATCAGTTCTGTCAATTGGTTCAGAACCCAAGCCTAGCAATGCCAAACGAGCCCCAAGTGCCAAAAATCTTTAGAATGGACCGTTTTTGCGATTATCATCAACGTAATGGACATGGCACTGATTATTGTTTCACCCTAAAACAAGACATCCAATGGATGATAGATGGAGGTCAAATCACTTTTGATGAAGCCAACCCAATCCAACCACAAAACTAGGCCATGGGCATTTATAAAGACCCTCTAAATACTAAAGAAGCACCATATGTAATTAATACCATCTACTTCGATAATAAACTAGAAACACCGAGGATTAACACCATCCTCTCCAATCACGAGCAGCAGGTACCTAAGGAACCATTTGTAGTGCACATTCCTCCCACTATACAAACATCTATGCCTCAACCATCATATTCCCCACAGAAACCTTACATCATCCGAATTCCCCCCACTATAGAAACTTCCATTACACCAACGCACGAAAAACCATACGTAGTGCACATACCCCCCGCCACTACTATCGCAAACACTCAAACACCTCCTATTCGGCCCGCCCCCTACATAGTCCAAGTACCACCTACAGTCGCAACAGCGGAGGTACAACCTCCAGCTAGGCCAACTCCATACGTCGTTAGGACACCTGAACATCCTGGTGACCACCATTCCTCCACTTCGCAAACACAAAATAAACCCAATCCCTATGTCATCAAGGTGCCCAGCCAGCCAGGCACTCAACCGCATGTAACCGTCCAATCGCAACCTTACCCTACTCCATATGTAATACAAGTTCCAAAATAACTTGAGGTCCCGAAACCAACTGCACCCCCACGCCAAACACGAGAACGCCTAGCAGACAAGCTTACACATGAACGCTTGGAGAAGGAGCGCCAACGACTAGCCTTAAGACCTCCCAAGCCTACCCCGTTAAACGCAATACCCATGACATCACCTAATAATAAACCAAACATAGGTTATGAGGGTGAATCATCCGAAAAATATGATACGCCCAAATCAACGATTCCATGTAAAAATGACAAACCAACTATGCATGAAATAAAGCTGTTGGACCCGATGGACCAAATCGCTACCGACAAACATACACACAAAAGTAGAGATCTAGCAACAGCTCTAACGCAGGTCACATAGGTACTTAAACAAAAAAACACTTCACTAAGCTTATACGACATGGTGTTAACATCTCAAACCCATCGCGAAGCTCTAGTGCGCATGTTGACATCCATCCCAGTAAGCGAAGACTTACCTCCAAATGAACCTTCAATTCATGCGGTAATGTACTCGCCCCGAGGGTCAACTCCTAAGCCATTAAGTTTCCACAATGATAACATCAAAGTAGATGAGAAAACAGGAGAGGTAACAACGGCACCTATGTTCATAAAAATATGAATAAATCAATTCAAGATACATAGGGTCCATGTTGATGATGGAGCCGTTACAAATGTAGTACCCTATCCCATCGTCGAACAATTGGGGCTTACAAAGCTAATAAAACCAACTGCCACCACTTGTTTGAAATCATTCAGCGGGTCGCGCGTGATAGTCAAAGGCACCGTGACTTTAGACTTTATAGCAAGGGATCAATTCCCCACATCTGCCGATTTTTTGGTAATCGATGAAATGCCAAGGTTCAACCTAATATTGGGAAGGCCCTGGTTAGCCCAACTGAAAGCAGTCTCTTCCCCCATACACCAAGAAATTCACTTGCCTTATGAAGGTGGTGAAATCGTTATACACGGGGAGGCTGCTACACCTACCATCTCATCGTATACAGATATAGACCAAGGATTGGAGGTTAAGATCGAAGAGCCTAAACAAGATGATGTAGACGAACAACAAAGATGTATGCAACCAATAGGTGATAATCTCTTAGACACAAAGGAAAATCTACCCAAAACAAAAATACCCGGGCCTGAAATCGTACATACGCAGCCTCAATTAGAAACTACAACTGACATGGAAATCATGATACATGAAGAAGCGCTGGAAAGCACCAACGCGGGAACTATCCCATTAGACATCCCTTGAGCTGAATTACCATTCAACATGATTAGTGAGGGAGATGTTGAATTTAGAATCATAACCGTTAATAATACTCCTAATGTTAAAATGAGAAAAATTTAAAAAATGTTAAATCAATAAACGACATTCAAGTCTGAAATGACGATAAACTATATTAATAAGTCCGAACTGACGTTAAACTATCACATGTCTGCAACAACATAAAACTAGCCACGATCAGAAATGATCAGTCTACCAAGAAATCCATTAGTGCCACCTGAAACTTCCCTATGGCCCGAAATGGCCTTAAAATAGCGCATGGGGCCCGAAATGGCCTTAAACTAGACCATCCGCTTATACTTTGTTTCCTTGCAAATTTAAGTTTATGTTTACATTGTTGTGTCATCTATAATAGTTTTCCGTTACACTTTCTTTTTTGTAATTATCTTTTGATTATGAATGCATTCCCATTTCATGCATTCCAACTTTAAAAAAAAACCAAAACAAACCAAAACATTTTACTTTTCCGCATTATTTTTACGTTTAAACAACAAAAGCCAAAAGAACAAAAATATTTTCTCTGCACTTGAACGAGTTCAAACTTCAACACAGAAATATACATATACGTATTCATATACAGTTAGACAAGAATAATAGTTCATTGATTTCACTCATCTGTTCAAATACAACCCAAGACAGAATGTTCAATTTATGATCCATGTAAAAAATTATGAAACAAAATTATGAAAACTAAGCATCAGTGACGAGAAGGTTGCCCCCCTTTAGACTCGCCTCCACCATGGGCCCCTGCTCCGCTGGGGCCACCTTCTTGAATATCGTCACCCCCTCCATGCTATAAAGAGCAAAAAGAACAATTAAGACAAGAAAAGAAAAGAGAAAATTCCAAACATTATTCAATAAATAAAAAACTCACAAGAATAAATTTCTTACCGTAGGAGATCCCCCTAAGCCGAATTCCAATGGACAAAGAATTTCCTCCTCAGAAACAATGGCCTAGTCTGTCCCCTTGAGACCTAGATCAACATCCGCTAATGCCTTCCCCTTATTAACAACCGACCATGTGAGACGTTTCAAGGGAAATTCACCCACAGAAACCTCCCCAGAAGTAGTCGTAATAATCCTCTTGGGGGAATCCATCTCAACTATGGTGTTCTCCGCGAAGGTATCGAATGCAGAACATAAGCCCAGACCCTTTACGAACATCTCAAGTTGGTGCTTCTCTATGGAAACTTCTTTCAATGACTTCTTGTGGTGGTGCTTATGATTCTTCTTGTCTTGACCCCACTTTCGCACCTTGGAAGCAAAGGCCTTCCAATATTGGCACTTGAAATTCAACAGGTCTATCTGGGCCTTACGCTCTACTAGTTTCCGGGCTAGTGATGTGTGGCGATTGAGCAGGTTCCAATATCTAGTATAAGTGACCTCAGAGGTTCGCCAAGAATGATCACCTGTCAGTCTAGCTGAGGAAAACTCATATCGAGCCTTGAGATCATCATGTTCAATTGACAACTTGGAAACTTCTTTTTCATTTGCTTGGATTTGCAACCATAACTATTCGATGGAATGCTTACAGGTCCACAGCGATTTGACGTTATGTACAAGACCTTCCACCACCTCGTCATACACTGGCCTTGGTATCTGTTCAAATTTTGAGGGTAGTGTAGGCAAACTTTCAATGCTAACAGTCTCAGATGGATCCCACTTTATCTTGGCACCTATGCACATAAAAAGAATGGGCATTAAACATTAGATGAAAAAAAGGGGAGTGTGCAACTCGAAAGCTGCAAAAGACTCAAAACATTTGTACCTATCTCAGGGTGGGCTTCCTGAATATGTTCGACCACCTCATCGACAATACCGGTCACGTAATCCATTTTACTTGGCATCTTGGTCCAAGAAAATGGTCTACGAGTACGAGGTGGACTAGTCTCAGGGGACATTTCAGGGGGAACCACCTTCATAGGCACTTCCAACTGCATCGTAGGAATTGTCCTACCTTCGTCTGAAAGGGATAAAAACATTAAATTAAAACACCATAGAAACGAGGATTCACCAAGAAACACAATAAAACAAAAGGAACCATACCATCTCCTCTGACCCCTTCCGGGTTTGGAGGGTCGCCAAGGTCTAATCTTCCCTTAAGGAAGCTACTGAACATTTCATCAACACCACCTTGGTCATTGACCAGTTCAGTCTCCGTGGTGTCTTCCGCTAGCTCCTCCGTCCCTTCCACCTGATCTTTGTCCAGCTCTTCTTCCTCAATTATTAAGTCCATTGTAGCATCCTCCTCCTCAATAATGGTCTCTGACTCCTATCTCCTCACTTCTCGAGTCAAGTCTGAAGGCATTAGCTGCATGTAAGCGGTCAAAATGAAAATTATGAATAAGATGAAAAGGATAATGCAATAAGTGTGCCGAGCTTACTTACCTCGAATAGGCATTTTGAACCATATTCGCTTCACCCTTAGCTCTTCCACATTTGAGGCCACCTCTGTTGAGTGTTCATGCTTTGGGAGCTTCGACATGGCCTTTCCGATGGTCTCCTTGATGACACGTTCAGCTCTCTTTGCAGTATAGGGCACATCATCTGGTTCCAACCCCACATTTTCACGTGTATGGATTGAAGTACCAGATGACCCTCTTGTTGTGATGGACACAGATTCATCAATCCCCTCAGGTGCATCTTGGGACTCAGCTGTCTCAAACAAATGATTAATCCACGGGCGAGATAATTGAGTACGATCCTGTAGAACATATTTATTATCCGCACAAACCACTAGAAACTCAGCCAAATGGCGTAGATAGCCAGTGAAGAATGCAAATGTAAAATGGGACTACACATCAATGTTTGAGTGCAATCGCACTATCTCCTTATGAAGGCCCGACAACAAAAATTGAGCCCAATTGTAACGCATCCCAGTCTCTAAAACGGTTCGCATGATGTGCACAACTTCCACCCCAAGACTTCTCACTTGGGACAGGGATTTAGGAAACACCCGTGCCTGAAATAAGGGATACAATTCATTAACTTCCTCCACCTTTAACGTCCCCTTCATAGGAAATCCCTTGGAATCCTTCACAATGCCCAACCAGTCTTCTAGCTCACACACCATATGAAGCTCTTTCTGTGCCCTATCCAAAACCACATTTAGGCCATCTGCCGGTACACTGAAAAGGTCTAAAAATAACTCAACTGATAGATGGAAAACTATTTTGACACCCTTAGTATGGGTGCTATAGTAGGAGATAGACTTGTCGAATGAATCAACAATCTCGATCATTTCAGCTATAGACACATCAGGGCTCGGGGTTGTAAATAAATCCTGAGGCTGGCATCATCCAAATAATGGACAATAGACGGCGGGGCATTGGTGCACAAACATTTTTGTGCCTTGCTAATCTCCCCAAACTTCATCGACAGGGTACTATCAGTTCATCCTATCGTAACAGGGTCTCCGCTGGGAGGAACATCAACTATAAACACAATTTGAAACCATCACATCAGTATGACCACCAGCAGTCGAACAAGCACACTAAGGCATCTAGAAAATGTTGTCACTGACCTTCAGTTGTGGGCTTCAAGGTACTAGAACCCAAGTCAGCATCACGAGGGAAAACTGGTCCGTTACGTGACCAATTTCCATGCAACCACCCACGAGCCATGCATTATGAAAATGCCCTGAAAAATAGTTTATGGAAGTGAACAATGTCATCCTTCATCTGAGCTAATACAGCTCCACGAAGGGTAGGACCTACCATAAAGGTCTCTAAAGCAGTATGAGCCAGGGCAAGCCCATCATCATTGACACATGTCCCATCTTGGTTAACTTGGGGCCTGCAAAAGAATGGTCGTCAGAACAGGAGAAAACACTAAACGACAAAAAATAGAAATGACAAACTAAATGATCTTACCTCTCTACCTGGTATACCGTGCCAGGAGGGTTCTGAAATAACATGTGCGCACATGGAGCCAGAAACAAGGTGTTATTGAGATAGTCAGGCCCTCGTGGCAATAGGTCCCACACATGCACTAACGGGCGAGTAGGTCTGGGCCTGCCAGAGGAACCGTCCTCGATCACAAGCGGTCCCTTGTCAATATCCATCATGAAAACCGCGACGCCATATGAAGATCCCGGCAACATAGCTTCAAACACGCTCCGTGTCACTTGTTCACTCAGGTGTGACCAGACCACTACCTTAAATCTGTTTAGGAGGAAGGCGAGGAATTCACAGGCCCCTTCCCTCAACCATATCCCATTGTTATCAATAGTCAAATCGGGGGTAGGTTCATCGGTCTCAAGTGGCCCAAACCATGCCAATACTCCAACCAGCTCGACTACCAAGAAGAAAGGCTCAGGACCCCTGCAAGTAACCAAAATGCTGCGATAAACCAGCTATACATGAAAATGAGATGGAAAAAACAAAATTCCATGTTGTAGGCCAATACTTCAAAAAATTAAAAACTGTTTATAATTGGCGTATATGCTGTCAAAAAATCGTTTACGCTCAGCGTATATGCTGCGAAAACACTCGACGTATACGCCATGAAAAGAAAAACCATTTACGCTCAGCGTATATGCTGCGAAAACACTAGGCGTATATGCCATGAAAACAAAAATCATTTACACTCAGCATATATGCTATGAAAATAGTCTACGCTATATGCTGTGAAAATAGTCTACTGTGAAAATCGTCTACGCCGTACGCTATAGAGACCCTCTACGCTACGGTCCTACGCTCAGCGTACAGGCCCTTTACACTACCAAAAATGTTTACGCTGCCAAGACTATCTACGCCAGATAATAAGTACAGATGAAAAATAGTTAACAAAGGTAGGATTAGAGCCTACCTGTGTGTTGATCCAGGCCACGATGGAACCCTTGGCCTAGGCAAACACTATAACATGGCCTCACTTTCCTATACGAAAGTCAAATCAGGCCCCTTCCTCCCCTGGCCTTCTACTTCCTTGCCCTTGCCCATTTTGGCATCCTGCACACTGAAACTGATAGGTTTATGCTAAGGGTTCAAACCCGCACGCCGAGCTGAATCTTGTACGCCAAAGTTTAAGCCTCTACGGTCACGTTTACGCTAAGTTTGAGCTTCTACGCTCATGCTTACGCTGGGGTTTAAGTTTCTACGCTTACATTGGGGTTTGAGCTTCTACGCTTACACTGAGGTTTACGCTCATGCTCCGGTTTGCTTCAAGTTCATGGTGCCTCTAACAACTGACAGCCTTACGCTATATATAGCACTACACCGACCCCGTCACTGCCACCGTCACCTTTCATTTCTATTAATTTTTTTAAAAAAAAATGCTCAAAATACAAAATAAAAAATATATATATATAACAAAATGAACACTACCACATGTTAATTCCCTCATAAATCAACTTCAGATGCCCACACTGAACATTTTGGCGCAAACTCTCCGATGCAAATTATACGGCGACTAGGCATCGTCAAATCATACATATGGCCCAGTATGGCCTTAAACTGCCATGACGGCCGGGTATGGTCTTAAACTGCCATGACGACCTGGTATGATCTTAAACTTCCACCACGGCCTGGTATGGCCTTAAATTGCCACACACGGCCCGGTAAGACCTTAAACTGCCATATTCGGCTCACATTTAGCCCGGTAAGGCCTTAAACTGCCACACATGGCCCGGTAAGGCCTTAAACTGCCATGCATCCTGGTGCGACGATAAACCACCATCGTACATGTACACATGATTTATGTTGCCAAGGAACATGGAACAACACCTATTAGCTCATTCTGCCCTCTGTTTATTGGCAGGAACAAGCCTGATGGATTGTCAGCGTTTGTCCACACCATTGATCATTGATGGATCATATGGAAAGATCATATGAGAAATTGACATAAATTCCATCAGCTTAGGTACGTCAACTGACGACATAATCATAGCCTCAACACAACAAACGCTAGATAGCTACAAAGGTATGATAAAATCTCTTGACATAGAAGCTGATAGAATCATTGAAGACCCGTTGACTGAAACCCCCATCACTATGCCTGACGGTGAAATTAAAATATTAAAATTAAGTACACTATTGCAACCTCAACTGGCCAAAGACATAGAAGATGTGCTTCGAGACAACATAAAAGCATTCGCTTGGTCTTACACTGACATGCTCGGGTTAGATCCTCGAATCGTCCAGCACAATATTATCCTTGATCCAAAATTGAGGCCAGTAAAAGAAAAGGCACGAAAGGTTAAACCTAAGGTGGCATTGGTAGTTCGCAATGAAATCACCAAACTTTATCAGGCAAGCTTCATTCGGGCTGTCGATTACACCGATTGGGTATCCAACATGGTCATTGTCCCGAAAAAGAACGGAAGCATTCACTTATGCATTGATNTCATTGTCCCGAAAAAGGACGGAAGCATTCGCTTATGCATTGACTTCAGGGATCTCAACGTAGCAACCATAAAAGATGATTTTCCCCTACCCAGCATCGATCAACTTGTTGACTGAACCGCTGGGCACGTCCTATTATCTTTTATGGATGGCTTCTCAGGATACAACCAGATACGCATTAATCCAAAGCATCAGCTCCGGACTACTTTTATGACACCATGGGGAACCTTTTGTTACACAATGATGCCCTTCGTTCTCAAGAACACTGAGGCCACATATCAAAGTGCAATGACATTTATTTTCAGCAATTACATGCTGCACTCACTCAACGACTATGTGGATGATATCGTGGTTAAATCAAAAACATCAGAACAACACGTACAAGATCTTGACCTAGTACTAAAGCGTTGTTTAAAATATGAGCTGAGACTTAACCCAAAGAAATGTGTCTTCGGAGTCAAAACAGGCAAAATGCTTAGATTCATAGCCTTGGAAGCGGGGATACGAGTAGACCCCGATAAAGTTAAGGCCATAACAAACTTAAAATCACTTAGCAACCTTACCGAACTCCGAGGTCTACAAGGTAGATTATAGTTTATCAAGCGTTTCATAGAAAAACTAACGGACAAGTTGAAACCTATGAACCACTTATTACGCAAGAACGTCCATTTTGAATGGACTCCACAGTGCCAGGAAGCATTTGACAATATTAAAATAGCACTTGTTCAACTACCCATAGTTTATCCACCTCAAAATGATAAACCGTTTTACATCTACCTTGCCACTTCGGACTCATCCATCGCGTCCATGCTTTGCCAAAAACAAGATGATGGAACCGAAGTTCCTGTCTATTACTTAAGCCATGCATTAGTAGCCCATGAGAAGAAGTATAACGAGGTGGAGAGGTCATGTTTAGCCCTTTTCTTTTCCTTAAAGAAATGGCAACATTACCTCTTCCGCAACCAAGCCAACATAATCTGTAAAGACAATGTACTTAGGGCCATCACAGGTAACATTTATGAGTCAAGTAGAATAGTGAGTTGAAAAGCCATAATAGCTGAATTCGACCTACATTACATAGCGCAAGCATCGATCAAGGGTCAAGCTATAGAAAATCAACTGATTACATCACCAATGCACGACCAAGCAACGATAGAGCCAGAGTTTCCAGACAAAAACGTGAGCACGATAGACATAGTTCTAGATGAATATGAAGCTATGCTGAACTTCGATGGAGCATCCACCTCTCGAGGGGGAAGTGCTGCTACCATCATCACCTATCCCTCTGGGGAATTCCAACCTTCTACTTATCGCTTCAACTTTCCTTGCACCAATAACATAGCAGAATACGAAGGTCTTCTTAGAGGACTTCAAGCTGCGCTAACTTCGAGAATCTCACGCCTTGTAGTTAGAGGTGATTCTTAATTAGTTATTAATCAAGTCACTGAAGCCTACACATGCAAAGCTCTCCATTTGCAACCGTATTGTGATTTGACTAAACATCTAGTGAGACAACTAGTAGAAGTGGATATACAACATGTCCCTAGAAGCAAAAATACCATCGTTGATGCACTTGCCACACTAGCCTTAAAAATGACACCTGAAATGTTTCATGCACTGCCTAGTTCTATAACCAGTTGTGTCGAACCTATAATTCATACTCTAAATGAAGTACCTATAGCATCTGTTAGTACAACACACGCAATAGAGTGGTATGATGACATAAAAGAGTATCTTCTAAAAGGCGAACCTCCACAACACT
This sequence comes from Gnetum montanum, assembly GCA_015680685.1. Classification (NCBI taxonomy): domain Eukaryota; kingdom Viridiplantae; phylum Streptophyta; class Gnetopsida; order Gnetales; family Gnetaceae; genus Gnetum; species Gnetum montanum. The sequence goes on along the minus strand of MNCI01038307.1, from coordinate 45,926 downwards.
TGACAAATGCTTAAAAGGCCACCGTACGAAAACGTTCTTGGCAATACACATTAATAGGTGACACTTTGTGTTGTAAATCATATGAAGGCATTTTGCTAACGTGCATTAGTAGCACTGATGGTCAAACAATTGTAGAACAAATCCACGAAGGACTTTGTGAAGGACACATAGCACCTAAAGCAATGGCAACAAAGATTAGGCATTTAGGCTATTACTGGCCACACATGGAATACGATTGCATCTCCAAGGTTAAAACATGTGACATCTACCAAAAACATAGTAATCTGATACATGGGCCACCTAACGAACTACATACCGCACAAATCACATGGTCATTCCAAAAATGGGGTTTAGACTTAATTGGCCCAATAACACCATCATCTTCAGTAGGCCATAGCTTCATTATCACTGCAACTGAATATTTCACAAAATGGGTGGAAGCTATTCCTCTTAGGAAGACTACATTAAAACTCATTTGCACCTTTATAATGGAAAATATTATAACCCGTTTTGGTATTCCAATGACCGTTGTTACTGATAATGGGCCACAATTCAGTAGCACAGATACCAAAAAATTTTGTGAAAGTTTGGGCATTAAACATGCATTTTCATCACCTTAGTACCCGCAGAGAAATGGTCAAGCAGAGGCTACAAACAAAACTATCATCATAGTACTCAAAAAGATGCTGAATCAGAGTAAGAAATGATGGTATGAACAATTAGTCTACGCATTGTGGGCTTATAGAACGACACATCGAACATCCACAGGTAAAACTCCATATAGTCTTGTATATGGATCTGAAGTTGTTTTACCTTTAGAATTGCAGGTTTCCTCATTACAGATAACTCTCTCGAGTCTTCTTGGTGAAAGTCAAAACAATGAATTGCACATTGCTGACCTTGACTCGGTAGAGGAGGAACGTGTACGAACTCTCGATCGAATTGAATAGTACCAAAAACAGCAAAGATAAAGGCATAAGCACGATCTCCACAAACTCCCGATCAAAGAAGGAAAACTAGTCCTTAAGCTTGCCTGAGAACATCCAAATAAATTCTCAGCCAATTGGGAAGGGCCTTATTTAGTTACCAAAGCATACAACAATGGAGCATTCAAACTTGCTGACATGGACGGAAACGAGTTAGCCAATCCTACAAACCACTTGTACTTGAAGAGGTACTATGTTTGACAAACTTGAGGTATGTCACAGTCCTGGATTATGATTTAAAACTAATACCATAGAATAGTCCTCGATTATGACTTAAAACTGCTACCATAGAACAGTCCTGGATTATGACTTAAAAATGATACCACAGCTCGTCCTGGAATCACGACGGTAAACTGATACCACAGCTCGTCCTGGCATCATGACGGTAAACTGATACCACAAAATGTCTGCAAGGACAATAAACTAGCACCCATCCGCAATGACAATAAACTAGCACCCGTTCGGTATGACACTAAACTGCTAGAGTCTGTTAAGACTATAAACTAGTTGGCCTCTTCATGGTTTTCTAAGACTCGAAACTAGCAATGTACGGTCCGCCACGATGCTAAACCGACAATGTCCAATGGGTTATGACATAAAACTAACCCATGATAGTTCACTACGACTATAAACTGGCCTCTTGATCTCTAATCTCCTAGTCCGCAAATGCATCCAAACTTCATCAGAGCTGCTACCTCGCTCGGCATTAGTTGATCTCAACAACATTGCTGCCATTCACATTCAGTGCCTGAAATCTCATCTGGTACCTTGTTTTCATTAGTTTCTATTCAAGTCTAAGCTTGCTTACTCACTCATGGTTTTCTTGTCTTCTTGGAGTTGTGTTTGCAGGATGACACTCAGAGGTGTTCATACGAGAATGCACTTCATCACAGCAACAAGGTGCCACATTGTTCCTAACACACGTAACAAGGTTAATCAAGCCACTCACTAGTACATTCCCATTTCCCGTTACATTTCCCATCTATTCCTCAACATACTCTACTCATTTCCATCCCGAAAACACCCTGTACAGCCTAAAACATTGAACACACTGTGGCATACTGCAATACCCATGAGCAGTTGCAACCCACAACATAGCATTTGAGCATGCGCATAAAACAAGGCTAAACATATAAAAAATGGCCCTTCCCATACAAGCCCTCAGCTGGAAGGCAGCTATCTTGAAAGCGAATGCACATGTCTCAAACGATCAAGTAGCATCTCGTTGCATGGCTTTGGCTCCCTGCCAACAGGTTTCCTTTTAAACATTAAACAAAGGTCATGTTCCTCCAAAGAACACAACACATCATCATGTGGCTTTGGTTCCACCGAAGGACGCACCTCTCATACCTTGATGCTAAGTCTGCCAGACAATGGCTATCGACAAGGATCAACATGCACACCAGAACATCCCCTTTGTCGTGCACAATCCCTAACTCCGTTCCTAATCCCTACAATTTCCATTTCCCCATCCAGCTAAAAACTTCATTTTTTCCAATCCTATGTACTACTGAACATGGTACGATGACGTCTAGCCAGGTGGCACAGGACAATGTCTCTATCAAGTTTCTTGTGGTGTTTTGCACTTCTTTGTCGACATTACTCGGGTCGATTCCTCCAAGTGTCAACAAAGAGGGACCAATGAAACACCACAAAATTATGATCTTAGTACTTCTCCAACAAGAATCGAGCTAATTCATGACGTTCCCCGGCATGAATAAAGCTTGAGGGCCCCACAGACAGCTTCAAGTAGAGTTGGACTCAACGAGGAGCAATTCCCTGGGATCCGCCAACGACCACGATAACATCTACTATCAAACATGGAAACTTTGGAGCTCAACATACTTAGTCTTCACTAAGTATGCATTCCCAAGCGTACACGCCCAGCGTATATGCCCAGTGTACACACCCAGCGTATACGTCCAAGTATGCATTCCCCAGTGCACACACCCAGCATATACGCCTAGCGTACATGCCTCACATGTACGCTCAGCATGTATGACTGGTGTATACGCTAGGTATGCAACCCCCGAAGATGGCATGGAAATGGCACTGCAGAGCAAGACTTTGTACAAAGCATCAACTCACATGAACAGAGCAATCATCAGATGTTGACATCATGCATTCTGGAGTTCATACGCTGGGCGTGTAGGGTGTGTATTCCCAACGTATACGCCTAGCGTATACACCCAGCATGTACAAAGTGTACAACCAGTGTCAGATCAAGGTCAACCAAGCTGAACATTTACAGGCAGCATCTTCATGGAATCCGAATTCAAATCTAAAGGTCGAGAACTTCTTTTTCTTTGATCAAGTTTGTACGCCGAGGTCATACATATAGCGTATACGCTAGCGTGCAGTGGTATACGCTGGCGTACAACAATATATGCTAGCGTGCAGCACGCTGTATACTTGTAAAATTTCATTGTTTCGTGCTCGGTAAATGTGCCACATGTCACCCAACCCGAGAACCCAGCACTCCACAGCCAATCATTCCCTCTCAAAACCCGAGTCCCATGTCTACACTTGTATAAAAACCCCAATTTTTCACTAGACAAAGGTTGGCAATTTTTGAGCAAGAACTAGAGAAAAACAAAGAACTAGAGATGCTGAGAAGCGAGAGCAAAAAACCCTATACACTGGATCTCGACCCTGCATGCTCAGCATACAGCCTTTATGTTGTGCCTGCAGTTGAACCCAGCACACAGTCATTCCTGCATCCACCGGGGCTATTCGTCTGCCTTGTGTCAGAGTCACAACTACGTTAGACCGGTGCATTGTAACTCTCATTTCACAATAATATTACTACACTTCTTTGCTAAAATTTGCTACAGTTTTTCATTAATTGTTGCATGTTTACTGTTTACGCTCTTGTACGTTTATGCTCAGTTTTACATTCGTTACGCCGTTTACATATAACCCAGCGTACAGTATATCGGTGTACATTCGGGGAAATCCTTGCCTGATCTGCATGCAGACCACTCAAGGTACTCGGCCTTCGTTAATTCTAGCTTGCCATCAAGCAAAGGTAGGGTCTTTTGTGCATGTCCGGGGATCTCCTGGTTTCTATTTCATTCCAGCCGGAGACCGACGATTTTGGACAGTACAATGCCCAACAGTAAAGATTTAGCAACAGCTCTAACACAGGTCACGTAAGCCCTCAAACAAAAAAACACCTCATTAAGCTTATACGACCTGGTGTTAACTTCGCAAATCCACCGTGAGGCCTTAGTACGCATGTTGACATCCATCTCAGTAAGCAAAGACTTACCTCTGAATGAACCCTCAATTCATGCAGTAATGTATTCACCTTGAGGATCGACTCCTAAGTCACTAGGTTTCCATGATGACAACATCAAAACGGATGAGAAAATAGGGAAAGTGACAACCGCGCCTATGTTCATAACCATACGAGTAAATTAATTTAAAATACATAGAGTGCATGTGGATGATGGAGCCGCTACGAACGTAGTACCCTATCCCATCATCGAACAATTAGGGCTTATAGAATTAATTAGACCAACCGCTACTACATGCTTGAAATCATTTAGCGAATCATGCGTAGTAGTAAAAGGCACCGTAATGTTAGACTTCGTAGCAGGGGATCAATTCCCTACATCTGCTGATTTTGTGGTCATTGACGAAATGCCAGGGTTCAACTTGATATTGGGAAGGCCTTGGTTAGCCCAACTGAAAGCGGTTTCTTCCCCCATACACCAAGAGATTCACCTGCCTTACGAAGGTGGTGAAATCATCATACATGGGGAGGCCACTACACCTACTATTTCATCGCACATAGACATCGACCATGGCTCAGAGGTTAAGTTTGAAGAGCCTAAACAAGATGATACAAATGAACAACAAGGAGGCACGCAAGCTGTGAACAACGATCTACTAAACATAAAGAAAAATTTGCCCAACATAGAAATACTTGGACCTGACATTGCACATACACTGTCTAAACTAGAAACTACCATAAACATAGAAACTACAACACAGGCGAAAACACCAGAAAGCATCAACGAGGAAACTTTTTCACCAGACGTTCCTTGGGCCAAATTACCGTTCAATGTGATCAAGAGGGAGATGCTGAATATAGAATCGTACCCATTAACGCTACTCCTAATGTTAAAATAAGGAAAATCAAAAAATTACTAAGCCAATAAACGAACCACAGTTCAAAATGATGATAAACTATATTCATAAGTTTGAAATGACGTTAAACTATCACATGTCTGTAATGACATAAAACTAGCCACGATCAGAAATGATCGGTCTACCAAGAAATCCACTAGTGTCACCTGAAATTTCCCTTGCTTACACATGGCCCGAAATGGCCTTAAACTAGTGCATGTGGCCTGCAATGGCCTTAAACTAGCGCATGTGGCCCGCAATGGCCTTAAACTAAACCATTTGCTTACACTTTGTTTTCTTGCAAATTCAAGTTCATTGGTTGTGTCATCCATAACAGTTTTCCGTTACATTTTCGTCTTTCCTTCGATTATAATTACATTCCTACATACATCCCCACTTCGTGTATTCCAACTTAAACAACAAAACAAACCAAAACATTTTACATTCTTGCATCATTTTTGTAACAAAAGCCAAAAGAACAAAAATATTTTCTCTGCATTTGAACGAGTTCAAACTTCAACATAGAAATATACATATATGTATTCAAATACAGTTAGACAAGAATAATAGTTCACCAGTTTCATTCATCATCTCAGTACAACCCAAGACAAAATGTTCAATTTATGATCCATGTAAAAGAAAAATGAAACAAAATTATGAAAACTAAACATCAGGGATGGGAAGGCTCCCCCCCTTCAGACTCGCCGCCAGCGTGGGTCCCTGCTTTGCTGGGGTCACCTTCCTGAACATGGTCGTCGCCCCGACCCTATAAAAGGTAAATGAAACGATCAATGCAAAAACGAAAAGAGAAAATCCCAAACGTTATTCAACAAATAAAAAATCGCAAGAACAACCTGCTTACCGTAGGAGACCCCCCTAAGCCGAATTCCAACCGACGGAGGATTTTCTCCTCAGAAACATTGGCCCAGTCGGTCCCCTCGAGGCCCAAATCAACATTCTCAAAGGCCTTCCCCTTGTCAACCGCCAACTATGTGGGACGTTTCAAAGGAAATTCACCCATAGATACCTCCCCAGAAGTGGTAGTAATTATCCTCTTGGGGGATTCCATATCAACTATGGTGTTCTCAGCAAAGGCATCGAATGCAGAACGTAGACCTAGACCCTCTACGAACATCTCAAGCTAGCGCTTCTCGATAGAAACTTCTTTCAATTACTTCTTGTAATGGTGCTTATGATTCTTCTCATCTTGACCCCACTTTCACACCTTGGAAGCGAAGGCCTTCCAATCTTGACATTTGAGGTTCAACAGATCTATCTAGGCCTTACGTCTATTAGCTTCCGAGTCAATGATGCATGGCGGTTCAGCAAATTCCAATATCTAGTATAAGTGATCTCGGAAGTCTGCAAAGAATGAGCACCTATTAATCTGGCCGAAGCAAACTCATAATGAGCTTTAAGATCGTCACGTTCAGCTGATAACTCGGAAACCTCTTTTTCCCTTACCTGAATCTGCAACCATAGCTGTTCGATGGAACGCCTACAGGTCCAAAGCGATTTGGCGTTATGCACAAGACATTCCGCCACCTCATCCGAAACTTGTCTCGATACTTATTTAACTTTCAGTGGTAGGGTAGGCAAGCTATCAATGCAAACAGCCTCGGACGGATCCCACTTCAATCTGGCTCCTATCCACATGAAAAGAAACAGGCATTGGATCTTAGATGGCAAAGAAAAGAATGTGTAACTCGAAAGGTAGCAAAAATGCTTAAAATGCTTGTACCTATTTCAGGGTGAGCCTGCTGAATGCGTTCGACCACCTCATCGACAATACTGGCAACAAAATCCATTTTTCTTGGCATCTCAATCCAAGTAAATGGCCCATGAGTTCGAGGTGGATCAGCCTCAGCGATCCTTTTAGGGGGAACCACTACCATAGGCACTTCCAACCGCATGGTAGGGACCGCCCTAGTGTCAATATCCTCATCTGGAAGTGAACGACATAAAATTAAAACACCACATAATGGAAACAACAGTTCACAAGGCCATGCAATCCTGTGCCCTTCCCGGCTCGGAGGGTCACCAAGGTCCAATCTCCCCTTGAGGAAGCTACCAAACATTTCATCAACCCCATCCCGGTCATCCACCAATTTTATTTCTGTGTTGTCTTCCGCCAGCTCTTTGGTTACCTCCACTTGGTCCTTGCCAGCTTCCTCCTCTTCAATTAAATCCATCAGAGCTTCTTCCTCCTCGATAATTGTTTCTAATTCCTACCTCCTCACTTCCCGAGTTAGGTCTGAAGACGTTCGTTTCATGTAAATAGTCAATAAAAAAATGAATGATGAGGAATGAGATGAAAACGATGATAATGGCGATACAATAAGTACATCAAACTTACTTACCTCGAACAGGCATCTTAAATCGTATGTGCTTCACCTTTGGTTCCTCCATAGTGGAGGCCACCTCTTTAGGGCATTCGCGCTTTTGAAGCTTTGATTTTGCTTTCTCGATGGTCTCCTAGATCACCTGATTATCTCTCCTAGCAATGTAGGGTACATTCTCTGGTTCTAACCCCACACTGTCACGTGTGTGGATTGAAGCACCAAATGACCCTCCTATTGTGATGGAAACTGATTCATCAATTCCCTCGGGTGCATTCTGAGACTCAGCCACTTCAAACAAATGGTTAACCCATGGGCGAGATAATTGAGCATGATCCCGCAAAACATATTTATTATCTACGTGGACCAGCAAAAATTTGGCTAGGTGACACAGATAACCCGCAAAGAAAGCAAAGGTAAAATGGGATTGTGCCTCAACATTTGAACGCAACCGCACTATCTCCCCATGGAAACCCGACAACAAAAACTGGGCCCAATTATAACTTAGCCCTATCTCTAAAACATTCCACATGACGTGCACGGCTTCTACCCCAAGGCTCTTCAGTTGTGATAGGGATTTAGGAAACACCCGTGCCTGAAACAAGGGATACAGTTCATTAACTTCCGCCACTTTTGATGTTCTCTACATAGGAAACCCCTTAGCGCCCTTTAGAACGCCCAACCAATCTTCCAGTTCGCACACCACATGGGGTTCCTTCTACACCCTGTCCAAGACCACATTCACACCATCTGCCAGGATACCAAAGCGGTCTAAAAAGAAATCAGTCGACAGATGAAAAACTATTTTCACATCCTTCACACAAGTGTTGTAGTAATTGACAGAGTTGTCGAATGAATCAACAATTCTAATCATCTTAGCTACAGAGACATTAGGGCTTGGGGTTGTAAACAGCTCCATGAGACCCGCGTCATTCAAGCAACAGACGATAGAAGATGGGGCATTGGTACGCAACCATCGTTGTGCCTTGCTGATCTCCCCAAATTTCATTGACAAGGTGCTCTCAGTCCGCCTGGTCATAACAAGGTCTCCGCCATGGGGGTGCTAATTGCAAATGTAATGTCAAACCATCAAACTATTATAATCAATATTGCGGTTGAAGGTTGAATAAACAAATGAAGGTGTCAAAAAAGCATCATCACTCACCTTCAGTCGAGGGATCCACGTTGCTGGGACCCAAGTCAGCATCACAGGGGAAAATCAGTTCATTATGTGACCAATCTCCATGCATCCACCCCCGAGCTGTGCATTGCGCAAATGCCCTAGAAAACCATTTATGAAAGTGAACGATGTCCCCCTTTATCTAAGCTAATACAGCTCTGTGGAGGGTGGGACCTTCCATGAATGTCTCTAAAGCTGTGTGGGCTAGTGCAAGTCCATCATCATTCACACATGTTCTGTCTTTGTAAACTTGGGGCCTACGAAAGAACAGTCGTCAAAACATGAGCAAACACTAAACAACAGCATGGAAATCACAAATTAAATGAGCTTACCTCTCCACCCTGTACACCGTGCTCAGAGGGTTCTGAAACAAGGTATGCGCATGCGCCGCCAAAAATAAAGTGTTATTAAGAGATTGAGGGTCACGTGACAGTAAGTCCCACATGCATGATAACGGACGTGTAGACCTGGGCCCTCTAGAGGGACCATCCTCAATTGTAAGTGGTCCCTCGTCAATGTCAACCATGAAAGCAATGACGTCGTCTGACAATCCTGGCAACATTGGCTCAAGCACGCTATGCACTTCCTGCTTGCTGAGATGGGACCAGGTCACCACCCTGAACCCATCTAAAATAAAGGCAAGGAACTCACAGGCCCCTTCCCTAAACCATACCCTGTTGTTGTTGATAATCATGTCAGGGGCAAGCTCCTCAGTATCAATCGGCCCGAACCAAGCCAGTACCTCGACCAGCTCAACTACTAAGAGGAACGGCTTAGGATCCCTGCAAATAACCAGAATGTCATGGTAAGTAAGTTATATACAAAAATAAAATAAAGAAATAAAGTTCAAACACTCCACGTTGAAAATTGTCTACGCCTAGCGTGCAAACTCTGCACGCTGCGAAAAACTATCTACGCCCAGCGTGCAGACTCCGCACGCTACGAACAACTATCTACGCCCAGCGTGTAAACTCTGCACGTTGCGAACAACTGTCTACGCTCAGCGTGCAGACTCTGCACACCATGAAAAATTATCTATGCTCAGTGTGCAAACTCTGCATGCTGTGAAAGATCGTCTAAACGCAGTGTACAGACTCTGCACGCTATGAACAATCGTCTATGCTCAGCGTGCAGACCCTGCACGCCGTGAACAATCATCTACGCTTAGCGTGCAGACCCTGCACACTGTGAACAATCGTCTACACCCAGTGTGCAAACTCTGCATGCTATGAACAATCGTCTACGCTCAGCGTGCAGACTCTGCACGCTGTGAAAATTTGTCTACACTCAACGTGTAGACTCTGCACGTTGTGAAAAATCATCTACGTTTAGATGGCACATATAAAAGAAAATAATTAACTAGAGTAAGATTAGAGCCTACCCATGTGCCGATCTAGGCCACGATGGAATCCTATGCCTAGGCAAACACTGCAAGATGGCCTCACTTTCCTCAGCAAATGTCAAGTCGGGCTCCTTCCTCCCCCGGCCTTCTACTTCCTTGCTTCTGCCCATTCCGGTGTCCTATACGCTTGAACTAACTGGCTTATGCTGGGGTTTGCGACTCTACGCTTACGCTGGGATTTGCAGCTCTACACTCACGCTGAGGTCTGGTGCTTTACGCTTACGCTGCAACTTGGGTTTATGCTCACGCCGCAATTCAATTCAGGTTTATGCTACTGCTGACAAATGATAGGTTCACGCTATATATATAGCACCACGTTGACCCCGCCACCGCCGCCTTGCATTGTCTTTTTTATTTTTTATTTAATTTAATCAAAATTACTTAAAATACAAAGTACGGGAAAATGTAGAATAAAATACCAAGATGACAAATACTACCACATACCATATTCCCTGGCAAGGCGATTTCGGTTGCCCACACTGCACATTTTGGCGCACACTCTTCCATTCGCTTCATACATCAACTAAACGTCATCGATACGCACACATACGGCCTGGTCTTAAACTACCACATATGGCCCGGTAAGGCCTTAAACTGCCACATGTCAACGCACGATGATAAACTACCACAATATACGTACACTTGATTTATGTCTCTTGGCAACCCGTAACAACCCCTACTCGCTTACTCTGCCCTCTGTTTATTGGCAGAAGCAAGCCCGATGGGTCAACAACATCTATTTGCACCATTAACCATTAACGGACCATATGGAAAGATCACGAGAGAAATCAACGTAAATTTCATCAACTTAAGCCCATCAACAGACGACACAGTCGTAGCCTCAACGCAACAAACATTAGATAGCTACGAAGGTATGAAGAAATCCCTCGACATAGAAGCTGATAACATTACTGAAGACCCTTTAACTGAAACCCTCATTGCTATGTCTGATGGTGAAGCTAAGGTACTAAAATTGAGCACACCATTGCAACCTCAACTGGCCAAAGACATAGAACATGTGCTCCGAAACAACATAAAAGCATTCGCCTGATCTTACACTGATAGGCCTGGGTTAGATCCTCGAATCGTCCAGCATAATATTATACTTGATCAAAAATTAAGGCCAGTGAAATAAAAGGCAAGAAGGGTTAAACCAGAGGTAGCGTTGGCAGTTCACAACGAGATAACCAAACTCTATCAGGCAGGTTTCATTCGGGCTGTTGATTACGCTGACTGGGTATCCAACATGGTCATTGTCTCGAAGAAGAATGGAAGCATTTGCCTATGCATTGACTTCCGAGACCTCAACATTGCGACCATAAAAGATGATTTTCCCCTACCCAACACTGATCAACTTGTTGACTCAACAACTCGGCATGCCTTCCTATCTTTTATGGATGGCTTCTCAGGCTATAACCAGATACATATTAACCCAGAACACCAACTCTATACTACCTTTATGACATCATGGGGGACATTTTGTTATACGATGATGTCATTCGATCTCAAGAACGCTGGGGCCACATATCAAAGGGCAATGACGTTTATTTTTAGTGATTACATACTTCATTCACTCAACGATTACGTAGATGACATCACAATTAAATAAAAAACACCTGAGCAACACATCCAAGATTTAGATTTGGTCCTGAAATGTTGCTTAAAATATGAACTTAGGCATAACCCAAAGAAATGTGTTTTTGGAGTAAAAATGGATAAAATGTTAGGCTTTGTAGTGTCAAAAACAGGAATATGAGTGGATCCAGATAAGGTCAAAGTTGTCATCAACCTAAAACCACCGAGCAACCTTACCAAACTCCAGGGTTTACAAGATAGACTACAGTTCATCAGGCGTTTCATAGAAAAACTGACAAACAAGTTGAAACCCATGAACCACTTGCTACAAAAGAATGTCCATTTTGAATGGACTCCACAGTGCTAGGAAGCCTTTGACCACATTAAAACAGCACTGGCTTAGCTACCAGTAGTGTACCCTCCACAGAACAATAAACCCTTCTATATCTATCTCACCAAGTCGGATTCATCCATCGCTATCATGCTCTACCAAAAAAAGGACGATGGAACTGAAGTCCCTGTCTATTATTTGAGCCATGCATTAGTGGCGCACGAAAAGAAGTATAGCGAGGTGGAGAAGTCATGTTTAGCCCTTGTCTTTTCCTTAAAGAAATGGCGACATTACCTCTTCCATAACCAAGCCAATATAATCTGTAAAGACAATGTGCTCAGGGCCATCACCAGTAACATTTATGAGTCAAGTAGAACAGCACGTTGGAAAGCCATAATAGCCAAATTCGACTTACATTACATAGCGCAGGCATCGATCAAGGGTCAAGGCATAGCAAACCAACTGACTACATCACCAATGCATGACCAAGCAATGATAGAGCTAGAGTTTCCAGATGAAAATGTGAGCGCGATAGACATAGTTCTAGATGAATACGAAGCTGTGTTGAACTTTGATGGAGCATCCACCTCTTGAGGGGAAAGTGTTGCAGCCATCATCACCTACCCCTTCGGGGAGGTCCGACCCTTTGCTTACCGCTTCAACTTTCACTGTACCAAAAACATAGCAGAATATGAGGGTCTCCTTAGGGGCCTTATGGCAGCACTAGCCTCCAACATCACATGACTCGTGGTTAGAGGGGACTCACAACTAGTTTTGAACTAGGTCACAGACGTTTATACATGTAAAGCGCAACATTTACAACCGTACTGTGACTTAGCTAAACACTTACTAAAATAATTCGAAAGTATGGACGTGCAACATGTTTCCAGAAATGATAATACCATCGCAGATGCACTTGCCACGCTAGCTCTAAACATATCCCCAAATACGTTCCATATGTTGCCAAGCTCCATAATCAGTTGTGCTAAACCAATAATTGATACTCTCGATGAATTACTGATTGCATCTGTTAGTACAACACACGCAATAGAATGATATGATGACATAAAAGAGTACCTTCTACATGGTGAAACACCGCAACACCTAACGAATGCACAAAAAGACGTAGTACGAAAATGCTCCCGACAATATGCACTGGTAGGGGACACGTTGTGTTGTTGATCCTACGAAGGCATACAGTTAAAATGCGTCAGTAACACTGATGCCCAAACCATCATTGAGCAAGTACATGATGGATTATGCGGAGGGCATATCGCACCTAAAGCAATGGCAATGAAAATAAGACGTTTGGGCTATTACTGGCCACACATGGAGTATGACTGTCTCTCTAAGGCCAAAATGTGCAGTGTCTGTCAAAAACATAGCAATCAGATACATGTTCCACCAAATGAGTTGCATACAGCACAATTGACTTGGCCCTTCCAAAAGTGGGGGCTAGACCTTATCGGGCCAATAACACCATCATCTTCTGCAAAGCATAGTTTCATCATAACTGAGACAGAATATTTCATGAAGTGGGTAGAAGCTATTCCCCTTAGAAAAACCACATCCAAAGACATATGCAACTTCATCCTCGAACACATTGTGACCCGTTTCAGCATCCCCATGACCATCATTACTGATAACGGGCCACAATTCAGCAGTGTAGAAACCAGAACTTTTTGTGAAAGCCTAGGGATCAAACATTCCTTCTCCTCCCTGTACTAGCCACAAATAAAATCATCATTACAGTACTTAAAAAGATGCTTACCCAAAGTAAGAAAAAATGGCATGAATAGCTGGCATACGCACTGTGGGCTTATCGTACTACGCATCGGATGTCCACAGGTAAAACACCATATAGTCTTGTTTACGGCTTAAAAGTTGTTTTACCCTTGGAGTTGCAGGTACCGTCATTAAGGATTACACTCTCCGGACTCCTCGACGAAGGGTAAAATAATGACCTACGCATTATTGACTTGGACTTGGTGGAGGAGGAACGTATACGTATGCTCGATCAGATTGAGTGGTATCAAAAACAACAGTGACAATGCCATCGACACGATGTTCATAAGCACCCTATCAAGAAAGGTGACCTTGTACTCAAAGCTATTCGGGACCACCCAGACAAATTCTCAGCTAATTGGAAAGGGCCTTACTTGGTCACCAAAGTTTACAACAACGAAGCATTCAAACTAGCTGACATGGAAGGGAACAAGCTTGCAAATCTGACCAACCATATGTTCTTGAAGCCATTCCACGTTTGAGCACGGATTCAAGTACGTGTACGTCCTGACATCATGATAGTAAACTGATACCACAGCTCGTCCTGGCATCATGATGGTAAATTGATACCACAGCTCATCCTGGCATCATGATGGTAAACTGATACCACAGCTCGTCCTAGCATCATGACAGTAAATTGATACCACAGCTCGTCTGGCATCATGACGGTAAACTGATACCACAGCTCATCCTGGCATCATGACGATAAACTGATACCATAGAATTTCCACAATGATAATAAACTAGCACCCGTCTAGTATGAAATTAAACTGCCACAGTCTCATTCGCCAGAGTCCGCTAAGAATATAAACTGGTTTGCCTCTTCATGATCCGCCAAGACTCGAAACTAGCAATGTATCATCCACCACGACGCTAAACGGGCAATGTCCAATGGGTCATGACATAAAACTAACCCATGATAGTCCGCTATGACTATAAACTGGCCACTTCATCTCTAATCTCCCAGTCCGCAGCTGCATTCGAACTTCATCAACACCATTGCCTCGCTCGTCATCAACTGATCCTAATAACAGGGCTGCCATTCATATACAATGCCTGCAATCTCATCCGACGAATTTGCTTCATCAGTAGCTATTCAAGTCTAAGCTTACTTACTCACACATGGTTTTCTTGTCTTCTTGGATTTATGTTTGCAGGATGACACTCAAAAGTATCTGTACAAGAATGCATTTCGCTACAACAGCAAAGTAAGACATTGTTCATAACACACATGACAAGACTAATCAAGCCATTCATTAGTACATTCATCGTTACATATCCCACCTATCCCTCCACATATTCTACTCAGTTACATCCTGGATGCACCCAACACAGCCTTAAACGTTGAACACACTGTGGCACACTGCAATGCCATAAACAGTTGCAACCCACCAGATGCCACATTCTTTGCTAAAAAAAATGGGGGCCCTTCCCATATAAGCCCTTGGCTGGAAGACAGCCATCTTAAAAGAAAATTCTTTTGTCACAAAAAAAACTCACGTAACATCTTGTTACATGGCTCTGGCTCTCCGTCAACAGGTTTTCTTTAAATGCTAAGCAAAGGCCCTGTTCCTCTAAAGAACACAACACATCATTGCGTGGCTTTGGTTGCGTCAACAAGACCTTTTAAGCCCCGAACAAGGGTCTTGTACCACCAAAGGACGTACACATCATGTTTTGATCCTAATTCTGCTAAAAAATAGCTAAGCCATAGCTATTAACAAGGATCAACATGACCCGCATACATACCAGAACATCTCCTCTACCGCGCAAGTCCCTGAATCAGTTCCCAATCCCCACAATTTCCATTTCCCCATCTAGCTACAAACATCATTTTTCCAATCCCATGTACTACTGAACATGGTGTGATGATATTTGGCCAAGTGTCGAAGGACACTGCTACTAAGTTGCTTGTGGTGTTTTGCACTTCTTTGTCGACACTTCTCGGGTCAATTCCTCTAAGCGTCAACAAAGAGGGGGCAATGAAACACCACAAAATTTTGAGCTTAGTACTTCTCCAATAAGAGTCAAGCTAAGTCATGATGTTCCTCACCATGACCGAAGCTTGAGGGCCCCACAAACAGCTTCAAAAAGAGTCGAACTCAACGAGAAACGGTACCCTGGAATTCACTGGCGACCACGTCAACATCTGGCATCAAACATCGCAACTTCGGAGTTCAAGATACTTAGTTTTCACCAAGTATGCAGCATATACACCCAGCGTATATGCCCAACGTACACGCCCAGCGTACACGCTTCACATGTACGCCCAGCACCGATGTATACGCCCAACATGGAATTCCAAAAATGGCATGGAAACGGCACTTTAGAGTAATGCATCAACTCACAGGAACAAGGCAATTGGCAGGAAACATCACAGGCTCCATAAAATCAAATTTTTGGGCTCGACATCAGGCACTATGATGTGTATGCCTAGTGTATATGAGCATCCTACACGCCCAGCGTCTATGCCCATCGTATATGAGCATCCTGCACGCCCAGCGTATACGCCCAGCATATAAATAGTGTGTACGCCAAGTATGTGGCACAACGTATACTAATCAAAAGATCTCCAAAACTATGTCAGATCACGGTGACCCGAGCTGAACATCCGACTACAGCATTCTCATGACTTCTGTTATTTCAGTCAAGCCTGTATGCCAGGTTCACACACCAAGCGTGTATACGCCGACGTCCAGCACTGTACGCTGGCGTACAACATGCTGTACACTTGTCAAGTTTCATTCTTTCACACTCGGTCAATGTGCCACATGTCACCCGACTCGAGAGTCCAGCACTCCACAGCCAATCATTCCCTCTCAGACCCGAGTCTAACGTCAAAACCCATATAAAAATCCCAATTTTTGACTAGATCCGGGTTCGAAAAATTGAAGAGCATTTTGGTAAAAATTGGAGGCAAAACCACACTAAGCAAATCTTGACTCCTACATCCTATACGCTAGACTTCAACCCTGCACGCTAAACATACAGCCTTTATGCTGTGCTTACAGCCACTGAATTCAGTAAACTGTCATCCCACTGCATCTACCGGAGCTTTCCATCTGCCTTGTGTCAGATCCAAAACTGCGTTAAGACCAGTGCATTGTAACTTCTATTTTGCAATAATATTGCCACATTCTTTGCTAAGATTTGTTACAGTTTTTCGTTCGTTTCTTATATACTTATTGTTTACATTCCTACACGTTTATGCTTGGCTCTACATTACTTATGTTGTTTACATATAACCCAGTGTACGGTATATCGGTGTACACTTGGGGAAATCCTTGCCTGATCTGCGTGCAGACCACTCAAGATACTCTACCTTTGTTTATTCTAGCTTGCCCTCAAGCAAAGCTAGGGTCTTCTGTGCTTATCTGGGGATCTCCTGGTTTCTATTTCATTCCAACCAGAGACCGACGATTTTGGACAGTACAGGTTGTATCATTAGTGTATATTTTGGTTGACGCATTGTTTTCTTTTAGGTAAATTCTTGTGGTTAAGACTTTAACTCTTGTTCCAAATGACATTCCTAGAGCCTACAAACTCTTTGAATGTGGGTTTGTCAGGGCATTAAGGGCATGAGCCTACTTTGGGGAGGACCCACTACCATTCCTATTTGGTGCACCAGTTAATTTCTTTTCCCTAACATTCTTGCAATCCATTTTATTTTGTTCATTTCCATCTTGACATCCATTTCATCGATGTCCTAGTTGTCTCTTTTTCTCCATCTTTTTGTTCTTATTCTTTCTTCATTCTATCACTACCGGAGCTTCGTGATTAGTCATGGAGGTACGGGGCCCAATTTTTTCGATTTTCTCCTAACCCCTAAACCTTCAGTAGTGATCATTATTATATCTCTAGATCCGTATCAGCCATACCAAAACTCAGATAATGGACTTACACCAAAGCAAGGTATCAATTGCATTGTGATTCATTTACCCTTGCTAATATAAGACTGTGTTGTGTGTGCAAATGGCAATCATACAACAATGGATTGGATCTACAGGGAACACTTGGAATGGAGTGATGCTGAAACAACTATGCAAGGAATGAGATCGATGGTGCGCTTACGAATGAACAATGAAAGGCGCAATCTTGGCATTGGTAGCAACAACATTTCTTTCTCTCTCTCTCTTTCTCAGCTACCAACTAAGGCTTGATGTCAATGTAATAA
Source organism: Gnetum montanum (assembly GCA_015680685.1). NCBI lineage: Eukaryota > Viridiplantae > Streptophyta > Gnetopsida > Gnetales > Gnetaceae > Gnetum > Gnetum montanum. The sequence continues at coordinate 28,020 of MNCI01038307.1, read as the reverse complement.
GGTGTTCACTCTTGTTATCATGAACACCAGTTTTGTTGTGTCTTGTAATGATGATCTGTTCACATGTCATCCCATTAGTTCCATTTGAGTCAATAATCCCATACCTTCCCAATATTATTGTAAGGAACTCAAGCACGAGTTTTCATTTAGTCATGGAGGTATGATGGGATGCAATATCTCATGGGCCTTGATATTGCATATGCGATATTACATCCACCGCGATATCACATCCCATGCAATATCGCGTCGTCCCCCACGATATCACATACGCGATATTGCAGTGCACCGTCATATCTATAAATAAGAGGTGGCTCTCCCTTGTTTTCCATCCTAGGCTTAGACCGTAGTGAAACTCTGGCAGTTTTTCCCCTTTAGAGATAGATTATTTTCCATGTTCCTGCAGTAGGAACTCCAAAGTGAACGGATCTTTATTCAAGCAAACATTGTACCTAAACACAAATTTGTGTACGGCAATAAAGACGAACTTCTTGGATAAACCTTGTAATGCATGGAATAGGCTAAATAGAACTTTTATTTACTGTTATTTATTATTCATCATTTAATGCTTTATTAGTTATTAAATCTTTCTCAACCCTTCTCTCGTAGTTAAGTGCCTTAGTACGACCACTTCAAGCACGTGCGTTATGCTTGGTGATCCCAACAATGACTAGTGTTTGGTAACCAAGGTTGCATCAGTTCAGGGTGTGAACGATAAGTGGAAACGGATGCTGACACTAGGTTAATTAAGGCTTAGTTAGTTAATTAGAGTTAGTTAATTAGTCTCTTCACCCTTCACCTCAATAACATAAGAGATAAAACCGAAAAGCTATAAAAATCATATACCTCAGACTTACTTAACCATACACCATAACAACTACGAGTAAGTCTAGGAAGACAATGAATGATTAACCCTAAGTATTCCATGAGGCGTGTAGGAACCTAGTCTACAGAGTTGAACCGGATCACGTGTGCTATGCTCGTATTCATATGGTTGAGTGTAGAGGTACCTCGCCACTCATCAAGGGGGAAAATCCTTTAGTTCTTGGTTACTATATATTCTTATGTACAGTAGTGTGGACTAGATATCCTTGTATGAAACTCTCTATACTCTTCTACATACAATGATGAGGTTTATGTGTTTTTTGTATTTTAGCATAGCAATGTATAGTTTGCTTTATGTAGAGACATGCATTTTTATAATGTGATATGCATGTTGAGTTTTTGGTATGGGAGAAAAGTTCGGTATTGTTTGACCTTTCTTATTATCCTATATTCTGTGTTCTAGTTATCATGCTTTCGTGTTTTAGTTATCATGCTTTCGTGCTAATATTACTTAATCCTAGGCATCACCCTATCCTAAGCGAGGGTGGGGTGTTACAATTTCAGTCAAGAATACAAGGCATGTACGATTCTTGCATTGTCTAAAGCTACAATCATAATGCCTTAAATCGATAGCATTCGAAATTAAAATAATATTTTCTTTAGGTCATGAAACTTATAGAACTTTAAGTTTCAAACTATAATGATGTCTATGTATGCTCCATGAGGAGATTACAGAGGTTAAAAATGGTTGGAGTAGATTCATTAGATTTCTTTTAGCTTGTTAATCTTTCTTAAAACATAGATCTACTATTTTGTATTATGTTTTTAAGCAAAATATTTATTGTTGTAGTTGGATAAATGCTATATGTTGATGGGTAAATTTTGGGTGCACTTGAAAAAACTCATATAAGGAGACTATCGCCTAAGACACCTTCCATATGGGTACGAAACCAAGAATACTCTTACTAAAGAAAGCTACATGACGTTAAATGATTAAATAGGGTCCTACCCCTTATTGTTTTTCTTTCATTGTTCATTGTCATTCGCCATCACTGCTATGTCCTGTTGCTATCGTTGTTGCTGACGTGTGTAGCCTTTTCTGCAATGTGTCAGCTCCTATTGACGCCATTCGCTGGTTGCTGTCGTTGTCGTCTACTATCAAACATCGTTGACCATCTGTGCCACTGACCTTTGCTGATGCCACTATCAAAACTATTGTAGACCGTCGCTAACCACCACCTACAACGTTGCTATCATAGTTCATGGCCATGCCACTTGTAACGCGTTATCGATCATCGCTGACATGCAGACACTGTTGTCGCTGACTTGTGGACATTTCACGTGTCGTCCGCTACCATTCGCACCTCCAATGTGCACTGCTTGTAGACACATATGCCATTATTCATGCACTGTCCATTATCGTTCTCTCGTGCCTGTTTGTTGTTTCCGTTCACACTTGTTGTTTGAATCTCTGACATGCTGCCCGTTGCAGCTGCCATTCATGCGTGCTATTATCTGCTTTTGTAGCTAAATGCCTACCATGCACATGCCGACTGTTGATTGCAACTCCCACCGTTGCAGTCCCTAATGTCTTTGCCACTGCCGAGAGAGAGGAAGCCAAGATATCTTGGACAACCTTCTAACATTGTCGTAGTATCTTCTGTCGCAGTTGCGTGCAACTAACATGTTGGCCTATCATTGCTAGTCACCGCATGCCACACGTTGTCCACCACTTGCAGCTCGAGCCACACTTGTTGACCACCATTGCTACGTTGATGCTTGTAGACACATCAGACATTGACGCTGCCACTCCCATTGGTAGCCCCAAAGACCTCCTCTCCTCTCCCTTTGAGCTGGCTTCTATCCCCTCTTTATAGGCCGCTACAAACACCACCTTTAAATTCCCATGTTAGCACATCCACCACCACAAGCCCAAGTAAGCCACTACCCCATGCTGCCACCTCTTACTGTCAATTACCACTACATCAGTTACACCCACCATTGCCATGATTTTCAAATCCAAAGCCACTGCATTGATTCATCTCCCTTACAGGTCATATTTTTTGGGCTCGCGAATTGGTTATTTTTTGCTATTATTATTAATATTTTAGTCACAACTTATGGTTAAGAAATTTTAACTTTTTTTATGAGCATAATGTATAACCCTGAAAACTGCAAGTGGTTTCGATATTTTCTCTTATGTGTTAATTTTAGAACCTTGAAAATATCAAGTATTTGGAATGTTTATCAAAAAATACACTAATGGAAAGTATATAATAATCCAAGAAATTCAATTATTATAAAGTGCATATTAATAGTAATAAATAACATTGTACCTTCATGGGCAAGCTAACAATTTGTAGTGTTAATGCATTGTTTACGTTTCCTTATACTTGTATCAACAAAATGTTATAAAATGTTTATGCAACATTAGCAATAAACTATGTCATGTTTTATCATTTCATCATGATTAATTTAAAAGTTTCCAGTCTTATCAATTTTATAAAAACCTCATGCATGATTGCACAAGAAACCAATATCTAACTGCCATAGTATGCACCCTATGTTTTGCTGGATAGATGTGGAGTAATATTTAAAAACTAGCATGCCCATTGGTGGCATGATGCTACTCAAACTAACATCAAATTTAGAACACTATAGAATAGAGTCTACTTCAAAGCCTTAATCAACAACCCACATTTACAATGAAAACAATTGCAACTTGTGATAACTGATGTTCATGGATCTATTGATGGATAACAATAATTTAAAGGTTGCATGATACCTCTCATTAAAAGCACCCCTATTCAAATCATGAAACAATTCCCTAGTGATTAGACTAATAAGTCATGGCCCCGTGCCTAGCATGGGTAATGTTGGCATCAACACTATCTTTTTGAGGTTTAATTTTTAACTAGAGAAATAGATAACTTCAAATTCTAATTTTTTTAATTATAAGTGGAGGGTGTCAAAATTGTAAAAAATTGAAATAGAGGTACACTCTACGATATATAGAAGTTTATAAAATCAAACCTATGACCTCAGGTTACTAGACCAAGACCCATACCACTAGGCTAACAACTCATTGTTAGTATCTAGCCATATATTTTAGTATATACATTTTAGTTAAAACATAGCATGTGGTTTGCAAACCTTAGGTTTGATTAACGTATAGTAGTATAACATGAGGTAGACAATGTGACTATAAAAGATGTGTGGACCATTTTAAAAATTCACTAAAATTATATAATGCAGTACTATGTAGGTATGGTGTTAGTTTATTTTGGTAGTCTCCTAACTTGAAATCTATAACATCCTATTTTGTAAGTTATAGAACTCAGCATTTCCCACTAGAATCAAACCTATGGTTGAAGCTTTCAAATCAAGAGTTTTACTACTAAGCTAACACCTCATTGTTCAACATATAAATCAATATACATAAGTTGTAGCTAAGAGTATACAAAATAAACCAAGTTAGACAATCATTAAAC
>MNCI01038307.1:2824-15492 GCA_015680685.1 Gnetum montanum | reverse complement strand
AGAAACTATCAAAGATGTTCAATCATTCCTTGAACATACTAGCTACTACGAAAAATTCATAGAGAATTTCTTTAAGATTACAAAACCATTGGTGGAGCTGACAAAGAAAGATGCTCCCTTTTTTGGACTGTGAAATGTAAAAAATCATTCCAACAACTAAAAAAATAACTTGTAGAAACTCCAATCTTACAAGAACCTGACTAGTTTAGACCATTTCATATCATGACAGATGTTGTGCTTACACAGTTAGATGATAAGAAATGTCCATATTACATCCACTACGCTAGCCAAAGCATTGTGGGTGTACAACTAAACTACACCATCACAAAGAAAGAATTGATGGCAGTGGTGTTTGCTCTAGAGAAGTTTAGGCATTATGTTCTTGGATACAAGGTGTTTGTGCACATGGACCATAGCGCCATCTGCTTCCTGATGAACAAGCCAACGATGAGCCCCCGTGTCATATGGTGACATGTAATCTTGCAGGAATTTGATCTTACGATGATAAATCAAAAGGGCACTAAGAATGAGATCATTGATCACTTGTCTCAGTTGCGATGGGATGACAAAGAGGAAGAAAATTGATTATTTGATATGTTTCCTAATGAACTCATCTTTGCTAGGGCTATAACTAAACAATTGTCCAATAAGCCTAAATGGTATGATGGCATTCTCACCTATCTTCTCATTTAGGAGATGTCACAAGGATTGGACCACAAAAAAAATAATTTCTTCACCAAGTAAAACACTTCATCGAGATTAACAAACACCTCTACAAGGTGTGTGCCAATGGCATGGTTCGTTGGTGTGTCCTTGATGCCGATCAACTACACGTTCTCCAAGACACTCATGAAGGTCCTTGTGGAGGACACTATGCTAGGAGATGCATGGCCATTAAAATCCTGATGGCAGGGTACTATTGGCCAACAATCTTTAGGGATTCTCACCATTATGTTTGATCTTGTAAACAATGCCAACAAGATGGTGGAATGACTACTTGAATGGAGGGACCTCAACAATAGATTCAACCACTGGAATCCTTTAACATCTAGGGCATTGATTTTATGGGTCCCATCATGCCCATGTTAAATGAAAAGGGATACATCATAGTTGTTGTTGACTATTGTGGGTAGAAGCAGTAGTCGTCGTCACCTGTACATCTTCTACTATTTCTTGATTTGTAGAACAAAATGTTGTAAATAGGTTTGGTGTGCCATGTGCATTAATTTCTAATAATTAAACTCACTTTACATGCACTACTTTTCGGAAGTTCATGCAATGCTTGGGAGTTGAACATAAACTCACAATACCCTACCACCCCCAATCCAATGATCAAGCTGAGGTTACCAATAGGGAAATCACAAGGATATCAACAAGAATTGTTAGCAAGTACAAGAAGGACTAGAGCACAAAACTCAATAATGCCCTTTGGGCCTACCACTCAACATGGAAACTTCCTTTAGGCTATTCTCCCTATGAGCTTGTGTGCGGAAAATTACCAACACTTCCTATCCAATTTGAGCTTCATACACATTCAATAGCCTGTGACCTTGACCTTGACTTGATTCTAGCCCAAAAAGAAAGACTAATGAATCTCAACTTGCTAGACAAAAATCAATTAGTAGCCCTATCATCTAACGAGTTGCACAAGGCCTATAACAAAAAGCGTCATGACCTAAAAATTAGAAAAGTCAAATTTCAACTGGGAGATAAGGTTCTCTACTAGAACCTACCACATAAGTACCTCAACAAACGAAGTTCCAAATGTTGTGGGAAGGACCTTACATCATTTATGAAACTTTTCCTTTTGGGGCCATGATGATCTACAAACCTGAGAGCCCAAAAAAGAAACAATTGGTCAACATCCAACAAATCAAACCTTTCCATGAGCATAAGCCAAAAAATACAATAAATGCCTCATTAGATGGACAACCATGCTCCATATTTTAGATCTCTTACTTTCAACTTAGTCATGGGGGAAATGGCCACCCATGCTAACTATATAGGTGGCTCCTCAATTTTTCAGCTTTTTGTTTACAAATTTTTCATTTTACAACTTTTGTTTTACATGTTCTTATTTCTATGTTATTAATCTTTTCTAATTTTTATTTTACACCATCATTAGTACATTTACTATTTCTTGAAAATTTTACACTTTCTTTTATATTTTCTTTTATTTTATTTGATGTGATTTTATAACTTTTTGTTAATAAGTGTCAAGTACATTGGAAATGTGTTGCTTGATGGTGGTATGTGNTATAACCAAATTCAAATTGCACCAAAATACCAAGCCAAGACAACATTTACGAGTCCTTGGGGGACTTTTGCATATCATAAGATGCCATTTGATCTATGCAATACTCCTACTACATTCCAACACTTGGTTTTGGACATTTTTTAACAGTAGATTAGTAGTGGGATGGAAGTATTCATGGATGAATTCTCCATTTATGAAGCTACATTTGAGCAAGCANTTCAAGGGGATTCAGTATTCTTTGTGCCTTTCTATTTGCCTAGATACATATGTGTTTTCATGGACTTCTTATTGTTCCATGTTGACTAATAAAAGAAGTTCCAAGGAATAACTCATCAACTAGAAACTATCAAAGATGTTCAATCATTTCTTGAACATACTAGCTACTATGGACAATTCATAGAGAATTTCTCTAAGATTGCAAAACTATTGGTGAAGCTGACAAAGAAAGATGCTCCCTTTGTTTGGACTGTGAAATGTAAAAAATCATTCCAACAGTNGTGTTTGCATGGTGTGGTTCTCATTTTAAAAAAACAAAAAAAAATGATGGGAATTCAAAGAACTTCCCTTAGACAAAATAAATAAGCTACAAGCACTGGTTATGGGACTAATCCCCTCTAACTAAGGCCCTTCCTCACTTCCTACTTCTCTTTTCTTCTTTAATAAGGAATAGTTATTGTTCTGTGGGAACACTCTCATGTCTTAGGGGATGAATTTGTCTTACAATGTCAATGCGAAGTGACTAAACATAGTTGGTTTTGGTCTAGACTAAGGATGGATCCTATCAAGTCATTTAACCACAAAATCCATAAGGGACTTCATGTGACCGTAATTAGGAACTCCATTACACACTCTTTCATCCATATTTGCTTTCCATGTCTCACCTCACTACCAATTTCATGTTCTTATTTCATGTCCTAGTTTGATGTCTTAGAATTCTTAGTTAGTTTCTTTAGGGTTCTTGTACTTAACCTTCTGATGTGTGGTGAGGTAGCCCTACACTCAACCATACGAATACAAGCATTTCATGCACAATCTGGTCAAACTTCTTAGACAGACTAGTTGTGGTATCAAAACAGTTATCCTTAGGTTGCAGTTCGTTGTCTTCCCATCTGGACTAGTGTTAACTTTGCCACATATGGTTTAGTCCAAAGTGAAGTGTATGATGTGTTCCTATACTAACGCTACTCCTGGATACAATGGGAAATAATATTAACTAAGCTAAGAGAGAGGGTGAGAGAGAATCTAAACTAGCCTAAGTGCGATGAGCATCCATTCCTCAATAATCCGTACACATCTTGAACCTCGTGCACAACTACCACTGGGATTACCAAGTGCAGATCCTAGGTATGCTACTGGGTTACCAAGTAGTCACACTTAAATGCTCGTAATCAAATCATACTCATTCAACGTTTAACAGGAGTTTAGGGTGAGAAGAGATTAACTAAGAAAATAGTAAATAAAAATTAAATAAATAATTAGGCTAAGTGAATGTTGCAATGATAAAGTAATCTTGATCTTTATTTCTGGTCATGTGCATGTCCAAGTATGTCACACTCGAATAAGGATGCCGTAAAATTACAATCACCACACTACAGGCATACACTGGGAGAGAAGGGCTAAGAGAAGAACTACATAAATCTTAACACTTAAACTAATAATTGAAAAACTTCCTTTCGAAACTGTCTACCTCTTATTTATAGATAAGGAGACAGGCTACAATATCACGTACACAATATCGTGGTTAACTAAAATGGTGATTCATCATACCCCCACGACTGAATGAAAACTTGTCCTCAAGTTACAATGAGAACAAGCTCTGTTGATTACATAGTAGATAAGTATGGGATTATTGAATGGTGAGAATGGGTTTATACCGTAGTGTGGAATCAAAAAAAATTGAGACACAACACAAGGAATGCGAAAGGAAATCCTATAGCTACAAAATTGGTGGAACTCATGTAGTTCCTGGTGGCGGTGGCTCCTCCATAGGTGCTTTCCCCTTGTCTTGTGCTCCAGGTCTTCGAACTTTATGGCATTAAAGTATGGCTTGGAGGTTCTCCTCTTCGATCTAGGAATCTTGTGCCATCTATGCTAATGTTTCAATTTTTGATGGAGTCAACACCTCCCATGCACAGGGTAGTTGCAGAAACATTTGATTTTCCTTGACATACCAAGCCACAAACACCTATCGTTCCTCCTCATAGGCTCTGGCTTTTTCTTTGTATTCTTCAAAATCCACAAGCCATCGGGAAAAATTTTGTGTGATACATTTTTATCCTTGATAGCTTGCTTTCACCACCTCAAGTTAAGAATTTTCAATCACTAGTTTTTGCGATATCTTCTTGCGTTCTGCAAATTCTGTTTCATATTTGCTGTAGGTGGCAGCTACCTGTTGTTTGAGCTCTGTCCTTGCACACCTTGCTGTTAACATGGCAAGGTTAGCATACTGTAGGTTTACCAACTCCATGTATTCTATAAGATCCTAGATTTGTGAGTCTCGGTTCTTAACTTCCTCTTGGTGTGCAAAGGCATATGTGTCAAATATGGCTTGCTAGTCAGTGTGTTGAGCACTAATAGCATTGATGTGGGCCTTGGCTATATGGACTACTTTCTCAAGGATCTGTTTTTACATCCCCACCTGGTCCCAAAAGTGCTCCTTTAACTTCTCATGTTATTTAGCCTCATTTTGCCACACGCGTATTTCGATAGCTGTCTTTTGATGGATGGTGCGTATATCCTCCATTGAGAGGGTTCGATTTTCCCTGGCTAAACGACTCATGTCTTGGTTGACTTGGATGAATTATTCTCACAACTGATGAAAAGGTTCCTCGAGAACATTCTTTTGCTTCTCCACAAATGTCAACTGAAGGTTTTTGGCAACAAGCTGCTTGTTTTCCTCTTCTAAGGCCTTAAGTTCCTTGATATGCACATGAGTTTGCGCCTGTGCTACAGAGGAATCCCAAACAACCTTCTCTTTTTCTATTGCCACCTTCTTATTCTTTGTTAGTAGTTTGGTTAGTTGCTTAGTTTTGAAACTGTCCAGCTGGTCTGCAGAAACAAATTCCAAAGGGTTCTGCTATGCTGCTTGTAGGGCCACGAGCCTTTCTTGCAATTTTTGCACCTTTGCTTCAACATGCTCGGTCCTCATCTCTTTCAAGACTAGCTTTTCCTTAGTGGAAATGAGGTCTAATTGAATTGTTGTAACATCTTGAGGGATGTCAAACAAGGACGTCATTACTTGTCCTATTTGTAGCAATCAATCAAGCGCATCCTCATGTTCCGCAGGAATCATTGAGGTTTCGGCCAAAGTTTGAGCATCCCATGCTCTTGTGAGATCTGCCAGTGGTACAATAGGTACATTGAATGATTCTTTAATGTGGTCTACGACCACTTCTGCAACTCCCATTGCATCCTAGTGCTGCATGACCACCACTATGGCCCCTTCACCAGTTTCTAATTGCACTTGGAAAGATGCAACATTTCCTGAGATATGTTGTGACAAAGTACTTTCCCCTACTTCTGTGTGGATGGACACCTCATCCCTTGTATGATCCAAAGAAACTATGGGTTGTATGGCATCATCGATGATGCAGAAGAGATTTGCATCATCACGACTTCCCCAACTGACTATCTCAGCGATGGCCCTTAGATGGCTCATCGACAGTCTGTAATCTTGTGGCAGGGGTGGTTGGTCCTGGTGGCTCATGCTAGGCCTTGCTTCCTATTGTTGGCTAGGTCCCATGCTTGGAAGTTGTCTGGGTCCTACAAGTTGAGTTGCAGCTGGCCCTGCCATTTGTTCCTCTTCTTTTTCTGGTCCCAACATCTCACCAGTGATCTTCCTTGCAGCTGGTGGCTTTAGCAATTTAACATATGAAGAATTTTGGGCTTTTCGGAGGACATCATTAGTGTATCCTCTGATACAAGCACATCGGCACAACTTCCTGATAAGGCAAGGGAAGGGCAACACTATCTTCCTTGTCTTCCGTTACTCAAACTACCTCAGAATCTCTGTGAAATATAGATGAGGTAGGTTAGCATTAACCTTTCCCATTAGCACTGCACATCCCCTTGCCACATATGTCAAAATCCTTTTCAAGCCCTTCGTGGGGAAGTGGTGATACGTTCCAATTTTGAAATAGATCCTCTATTCCGTCGTCAACTCTCCAAATGTCTTATCCTTGCCATATGCCCTCTCCAACCAGACTCATCGCACATCAGGGTCTAAAAGGGTAGACAACTGAGTAACCTTGAGCCCTATATTCAAAAGGTTTAATACTTTCGAAATGGCCTGAACAGAGAAATCAATGGTCACACCAAAAATGTTAACTGTGGTGCCTTGTTCTTTATTGTGCCAAAATTGGAACATTTCCCGTAAGTACCAAGCACCACTTTCAGAGAGGATAGGCCATAATGGGGACCCCTTGAGATGGTCCCTAACTACCTCTAGAGAAAATTTTGTAAAATATTCAAAATTTAATTCCACAATCACCATAGTGAATGTGGACCTTTCATGGATAGCCTAAACACACTCCTGGGGCAACATGAGATGTTGTCCCTATTCAAGCGCTGCTGCAGCTCACCCTTCTACCTACCTAGATTGTACAATAGTAGGGTCTTCTTGATGAATGCTAAATGATTGTTCCTCTTGCTCTGCTTGCTATCCAGTAGGGACTTGTCCTTCACCTTTCCTAGGTCGTTTGCTTCCACCTTGAGTAGGACCTTTCTGTTGTTCTCATTTTGGGGCCATCTGCAATCACACGAGCCAATCGTTAGTAAGGTTGTTACCAAAATTAGGTTATACCTCACTTCTTACCTTAATTAATTCATTTTATCTCCATGTGATGTTTCCCGAAAGATTATAATAGTGAGTCCTTTTTACTTAGGTGGTTTTTAATTTTAGTTTCCCGGTAAACCTAAAGGGGTGAAATTATTTTCGGCATAATTATCCTTAATGTTATAGCTAATTACCCTTGATAATGTCCTTCAAGCAATGAAAAATTGCAAAAATTTTATGCGCTATTCAACATGTGTCCCTCCCCCACGACTAAGCTGAACACTCCGGGTTCAAGTAGGTTCAAACAGAATGAAAATCGGAGTACCAGCGAGCGAGATATAGGTATAAAAGCAAGGGTCTCACAATCGCAAGTTGTAGAGAAAAATTCGAAAAAATCCCCACATGAATAGTGGAAAATGATGGTAAGTGTTGCAGGGGGTCACGTATATATAGTTTCATGGGACGCAATATCGCGTACGATACATCGCGTACGCGATATCGCAACCTATCGATGTTGAGGCCGAGAGAAAAAAATACCGAATTTTGACAATTTTTGTGGAATTAAAAGTGGAAATTAAGGACATGTGGGCACGTGTTAAAGGGTTATAGGGTAATTTAGATAGTTTTGAAGACATGAATAATTATATGTGGGTGGAATTGATTAACAAAGCCTCGGGTGGTAAGTGAGAGAAAAGGCCATGTAATGGTTCATAGGAACGTTGGAATCGGAGGGATAGTAATAAGGGAAAGAACATCATTGAAAATATGCTAAGGGTAATAGATGGCGTGTGGAAGATGTGTTATGAGTGAAAATTACAAGATATTACACAAGTGGGTCCTCCCCAAAGCAGGTTCCAACCTATAATGCCCTTGTGTAACCACACTTAAAAGTGTTCGTGGGTACTAGAAGGGTTAAATGTAATCTGCACTGATTCCACAAAACACATGCATGTAAATATCACCAAAATGAGGTAAGAATTCTATGCTATACAAGACATGAGCTACAATTACATGAACAACAAGGTGAGATGGACTACAGAAGGGATTGTAGAGATTGGGACATGAGGCAACTAACCTAAGGCATAGTGAATTCTGTGTGTAAAGCATGATTAAGGTGTCATTAATCCATTGTTCTAAGATCTTGACCAAGTCCATTCCTCTGATCAGTGACACCGTATTATTTCATCCCATGATGAGCGACTACGAGAGTACCATAACAACAAGGCGTATGATCACTTGGCATTTAGTTCAAGGAAGGAGTGATTTTTGCTTTGTGGCACTTCCTTTTTCTGCTTTTCTTTTCTTTATCTTTTCTTCTTTCTCTTTTTTTTTCTTTAATTGCTGAATCCAGAGAAGCTACCAACCTTCAGGCATGGGTGCATGTCTTTCCAGTGGAACCCCCTTAGAAAAACATTGGATTTTTGAGTGACTTTTAATTACTCTTACTCCCATTTTGCGTTAGATCTACAAGGATCTTAGTACAACCACATTGTGTGATAACTCTCACTAACATCACCAAAGAGAATCCACAAGTCCCCTTAATGTCACACCCTAATCATTCCCTCTTGGTCCATCCTTCTTCATTCTGAGTACAATGAGCACAAAATTAATTTTAATTTTTAAGAATGTTAAGAATATCACTGTACCCTTGAACAGAACCTCTTATTTGTAGAATGGATGAGTGGGTGTAATGGGCTCACTATCCACATAATTGATCGTTCGAGACTTGATAACGTAGAACACACCTCAACCAACGAGCTACATGAGTGTTTTATTTGTAGATGAGATTACTTATAAAAAGATAAAAAGAAAAAAAGATAAAACAAGAAATTAAAAGATGAAAAATTGGAAAAGAAAAATTGTAAAATTCAAGAAATTGAAAAATACTTATTAATCTCGCTTGTTATTAAAATGGGGGATGTCCCCCATAACTAAACGGTTGAGCATGACGAGGATTAATAAATGAAAGGTGAGGATCCTTGCATGTTGAAAATATTGAAACTTGGTCATACTTTCCCCATCGGGGTTCACACACCTGATTATAGTAAGCATAGTGGCACAATTTGTAAGATGTGGTTCTTGGGTAAAGAGTTAACCCACTATGATACTTGGGAGTGCAGGATGGTATGCAAGGATGTCGCTCTCCATGGTTGTATTCATTGGACCATATGATTGTTGGAGTGTTAGTTGGTGGCCTGGTTGAAGTGACACGAGGTGTTGGGTTCGAAGAGAAGGATGCACCACAATGTTGGACTTGTGCTGAGTTGGAGGATCCAGTGGCCTTGGAATTTTGTTGTCCCTTCTTATGGTCATGTCTAAAGAAGGGATGCCTTCAATGTTGAGGAGGTTTCTCACTACTATTAGTAATATTAGCACAAGTGATGTGTGTGGATTATTGCTATGGTGCAGACACTTCAGGAACAGTTGGTGGTGATGTAGAAGGAGGGAAAGGATGAGAATGTTGAAAATTAGGAAAAGTGTAAGGTGCACATGGTGGTGGTTGTGCTGAAGACATGGGCTGATAGTATTGAGGAGAATGATAATGCGATGAGATAGAGTATGTTAATCTAGTTGGGGAAATAGGATGTTGAACTAAATAAGCATTTGAATTCGGAGGATGTGAAGGGTGTCTCCAGTTGAGGGGTGGCTTCCCCCACGACTGGGATTGTTGCCACTATGATCGAACACAGTATCTCTATACGAACTTTTGGTGTAACGTGCTTTCCCAATGCTCATATAAATTTAACAAGATTGGGCATTGGCCCTTGGGGTGATTGTACAGGCAAATGTTGCATTCATATGTATGATCAGCAGTTGAGCTCTTCTTTTATTCATTCCTTCTTTAAGAATGTCTAATGATATTTTGTCCTACTTCTTGGGTTGTTAAAACTCTATCTCCAATGATATAAATATATTCTCCACATTTTTTATGCATCCATTCCAATATCTTATTGATCTTTGCCTCGAATTCCTCTAATGATTGTTGTACTTGCAAAGATGGTTATTCCACCTTGAGATTGGTTGATTTCTCCTTTTTGTGATTATGGACCTTTATTAAGTTGAGATTTTGGTCCCGTTGATGTTTTTCAACACTCTCCCATCTAGCCATTTCTCCTTCTTCTTTTGCTACTCGCTTAATAAGATCTTGGACTTGATGGATTCATAGTTTATATAGTTGACCTTGGGCATACATCCCTAGGGTTTCTCTTGTTGCATCACGAAGCCCATTAATGATATGGTACATTAGCCTTTCCTTAGAGAACTCATGGCTTGGAAAGTTGTTTAATAGTGCATAATATCTTTCTATGGCCATGTCCAAGGGTTCATGTTGTGCTTGTTTCCACTCTTGGATTTGCCTCCTCAAGGTTGACACTCTTGCGTAGGTTTGATATCTTTCGTTAAAGAGTTCTACCATTGTTGGCCAATGTCGTATTGAATTTGGTCTTAACAATCTATACCATACTTTTTCTTGGCCAACGAGTGTCATAGGAAATAGCTTGAGTTTTTTCCAATCGTTATCAATGTTGTTCCATGTGCAGGCATCGTAGAAGGCTTGTAAATGTTGTTGCGGATATAATTCATAGCCTCCTGAAAAATTGGGAAAGTTGTTTAAATTGAGCCTGGGTAGATGACTCTCTTTACAATGCCTATAGGAGATTCAAACAACCTCTTGTATTTGTGTTAGGCTTGTAGTGGCCAGTGGGGGTTCATCATCATCAAGTAGATTATGCTTTTGTGCATTGGAACAATGTTTCCTTGGTTTATGTTTGTAAGAAACCGCCACCTCGAGTTGCGTCCTCTAATCTTCATTGTCATATAATTCGTTGGTTCTCCAATGAACTTCCTTACTAGGTGTGACATTATCGTAATCTTGGAGGAGAGGCATGGTTGTACAATTGTGTGTGAATTTATATGTGAAGTTTTATAATTATTTCTTTCTAAAAGATATATCATTAATTCCTATACAGCGACCTTGTATGATATAACTAATCTAGATAACTAGCACCGTCCCCGGCAATGGCACCAATGATGCGTGGCGAGGTACCCCTACAATCAACCATACGAATACAAGTGTTTCACACATGATCCGGTCGAACTCCGCAGACGAACTAGTTGTGGTATCAAGATAGTTATCCTTAAGTCGCAGTTCGCTGTCTTCCCATCTGGACTAGTGTTAACTCTGTCATATATGGTTTAGTCCAAAGTGAGGTGTATGATGTGTTCCTATACTAATGCTACTCTTGGATACAATGGGAAATAATATTAACTAAGCTAAGAGAGAGAGAGGATGAGAGAGAATCTTAACTAGCCTAAGTGCAATGAGCATTCGTTCCTCAATCATCCGTACACATCTTGGACCTCGTGCACGACTACCACTAGGATTACCAAGCATAGATCCTAGGTACACTACTGTGTTACCAAGTAGTCACACTTAAATGCTCGTAATCAAGTCATACTCATTCCGCGTTTAACAGGAGTTTAGGGTGAGAAGAGATTAACTAAGAAAGCACTAAATAACAATTAAATAAATAATTAAGCTAAATATTGCAATGAAGAAGTAATCTCAATCTTTATTTCCAATCATGTGCGTGTCCAAGTACGTCACACTCGAATAAGGATACCGTACAATTACAATCACCACACTGCGGGCATACACTAGGAGAGAAGGGCTAAGAGAAGAACTACATAAAACTTAACACTTAAACTAAGAACTGAAAAACTTCCTATCGGAACTGTCTACCTCTTATTTATAGATGAGGAGACAGGCTATGATTTCCCATACGCGATATCACGGTTAACTAAAATGGTGATTCATCACATTCTGTAACCATTAATCACTCACGGAGCCCACAAACTCTTTGGTTTGAAGTTATGCAAGTGCATAAAAGGTCTGTGCTTGCTTTGGGAAGGACCCACTTGCATATCTTTTGGTTGGGTTAGTTAAGTTCTTTAACTTTAGCCACTCTTACAATCAAATCTTTTTGTTTAGCCCATCAATGACATCCAATTATGCACATTAGTAAACTTTCCTTTTTATTGTTGTCAATTCTTACACCCTCTTTAAATATTTTCCTTGTGTTTTACTTATTCAAATGTAATGAACCACTTATTTATTTTACCCTATTTGTTAGCCTTCTTGCTAACACTACTCAAGAAATAAATCTACCATAATCACAACCTAGCTGAGTGTAACCATTGACGAGACAAGGCATTTAACCAATATTTGTTACACATTGCATACTAATTCATGATTTTGTTATGACTGCAATGGGAAGCATGGACTAGAAGCAGGACTATCTTCATCAAGGATGATGCAATAGTGCCACACAACGAGGACCATTCATGATTTGTGGATCTTCTCTCTTATTTTTCTATTGCCAAGAGGTGTTGGATGTTAGTGTTATCCAAGGTGTTCACTTTTCTTATCATAAACATCCAATTTTGTAAAAATTTATAATTTCATACACTTGGGCACTCAGAGTCTATCCATTCCATTTGAGTCAATTTGTATGTCAATCAATAATCCCATACCTACCCAATATGTTTTGTAAAGAACTTGTTCCTCCTCTTCTTCACTTGAGGACAAGTTTTCATTCAGTCATGGGGGTATAATGAATCATATTATTTCGTCTACTT
>MNCI01038304.1:11805-37894 GCA_015680685.1 Gnetum montanum | reverse complement strand
AAAATTTTAAAAGGAAATGCAATAGATAGAGAAACAAAAACATCATAAAAAAGACAAATTGAAACTTGAAAATGAGCTATACTAATGTAAGCATGATTAAAATAACTATATAATTAAAAGAGAACTAGATGTAGGCCACCCTTACCACACCATCTTATTTAATTAAAATCAAAATATATAATCTATTATTTCAACTACATAAATATATATATATAATTAAAACATAACTAAGAACACATTCCCAATCTTTTTACAAGGTAAAAGTCAAAAGCATGCAAACTACTTTGAGCACAAGATCCATACTAAACTTAATGAGGAGGACAGGCTCACATTAGATCATGGCTAGCTGCAACTTTCAAATTTTTCCTTCGGATTATCTTTCCTTTTTTTCCTTTTTCTTTTTTTTGACATTGAGAAAGGGGATGGATGAAAAAGGATTGTTTGCTTTTATCATTTTTTTTTCTAAAAAGGGGGAATGAAGCTAGGGTAAGGATTGCTGCTAGACCCCATCACACTACCAATGAACATAGTCCTCATTCTTTTTTTTTTCTTTTTTTTTTTAGGAAACTTTGCTCATGATGTACTTCATTCTTAAGGAAGGAATTTCAACATGAGTTTGGCTAATTAGGTACACTACCAAAGAACATGGTCCTTTCAAAAATTTTCCCATGGTGTAGTTCAACCCTCATCTATATGCCTTTAATTATAATTTGATGGAATCATAGCAAGTCTCATAGGTGGCTAAGGGTTCTCAAGTGGAAATGAACACACTTCACCCTATGGTTCATAGGGTAGCCATGGATCATCACACTTAAGGGTTGGGGCTTATGAAAGGGAAAATGGGGTTTACCAAGGTCACCTAGTGATTATAGCTAACCATTCTCCAACATCACCTATCCTACACTCACATGATCATGATGATTACATGATAATAGTAATAAGAAAAACTATTTAAAGCATTATACTAACATTATTTTCCAATGGTGCTTTGATGACCCAACACCTAGTAACTCAAAAGACCATAACGATTATTAAAATCATATGCAAAGCAAAAATCAAAACAATATGCCAAGAAAGAAATAATGGAAATTCAAAGAAAATATGCAAATGCAACTATATATAAATGAAATGCATGGCAAAGAGGAAGAAAGCATGCAACTAGGAATCTACTAGGGGTCTACATGGGGCACCTAAGTAGAAATGCTTCAAATGAAATGTATTAAAATTCCTATGTAACATATATCTTTGCACATCAACAATTTCATAAACATTGGGGTGAATGATATAAGTTTTTTGTAAACATCAACTTGTTCATTTTCTATCAAGTTTTTCTTTGATATAAGTTTCAATGATAGGTATAGGTCTTTGTAGGTCATCAAATATAGCCTTTCTAGAAGCATGTTCCATGGATGTGTTGTTAAAATCTAGTACACCTTCAAATGTTTTAAGAAGTAGGATCTTATTTACATCTTTATCTTCCCCTAAAGGTAGCAGATCACTGAGAAGAAATACCTTTTCATTATGATAAGGCAAGGTATTTTCATAAATTTCTTCACATTCACTAGAAGTTTCATAGGGTTGGGTGGAATTTGTATGAGGAAAAGAATTTATTTTAATAATTTCACTCATGTGATCATTTATATCATGTTCTCCACACTCAACCTCAATGAATCCAACATAACAATTAGTGTTTCAATTTTTCAAAGATTAATTTTGTTGATCAATGGTTGTTGCCACTTGCTTATTGAAGGGTTCTCTAGGTATAATCATGTATTTAGATTTTCCTTTGATAGGGACTAATAGCTCTAATAAATCTAACCTAAACAAGCCCCCAAACTTGGCTCCAAAAGTCCTAGATAATAGCACACCATAAGTGGGCAACATGTTAACTACTAGGATATTAATGTAACATGTAAATTTAGGATATTGTTTAAGTTGCACCTTCACTCCTTTCAATGATCCTACTATAGGTACGTTGGACCCATCAAGTTGAATCACACATTTCGTTTGTGGTATCATTTGTGCTCCTAAAGCCTTACCTACCTCAAGTGGCATGACACTGACACTAACAATTGCTCTAGAATCCATCAAACAATTATGTACATTCTTTCCTAAAATGATCAAGTTTGTCAGGAAAGGGGTTTGATCTTTCTTGCTTGACATGGAATTGTTTTTGTTTTGTACTGATAGATTGTTAGGATTTTCTATGAACTAAAATTGCCTTTCAAGAGATTGGGGAATTTTATTTTTTAGTTACAGGTGTGTGAACTATGTTCTAAATAATCTCTTTCATTTCATTAAAGTGTAAAAGGTCATACATTGAAATATTAGCTTTTATTTTCTTCAAATCCTCAACTAGATCGTAAGTCTTATGTTCATCTTTAACTTCTTGTTAAGGTGGAGTTCTTCTAAGTATAGAAGGTGGGTTTGATCATTGTGGAGCATTTGTTTGGGATGATCTAGTTTGAGTATTTGTGTTGCTTTGAGTAGGAGCTCTATTGTTTGGAGGAGTATAAGAATCATTCCTAGTTTGTTGTTGTGGGTTGTTCATAATGTCAGTAAGTCTACGATAGAAAGTGTTATGCAGGTTGGGATCACTTACCATAACTTGCTCCAATACGAAAGCCTCTTGGTTTTTTGTTTCATGAGGTACATTAAGAAACATAATAGGAGTTTTCCATTTTCTTGACCTTGGGTGTTGTCGCCATATAATGCTAAAAATTGAGGACAAGCCTTCTCTGAATGTTGCCTGGTGTTATGGAGGCAATAATAATTGTCATTGACTGATGAACTAGGATTTTTTGGTTTTATAAGACCCTTGTTGTTTTTTATCTTTAATTAAACTACCTCATTAGAAATTTTTTGAATAAAAGTTAATATTTGGGTCATTTGATCTTGACCTTGAGTCATGGGTTCAACAGGATTAGATACCCTGTTTGGGTTTATGATGGACTGAATTAAGGCCTTTGATTGATCCTCATTCAAACTAGTGTTAGATGGTAGGAATGGAGAAGATGTGGGATCTTAAAAGTAGTCGTATGTAGGTTAAGTCATTTGAAGGGGAACAAGAGTTTGAAACATAGTATTGGCCAACGGAAAAGTTGGTAGAAGTAGAGTGTTAGATTGCATGGGATTACTAATGCTCATCATTCTGAATTGAGTTTGAATGCTATTCATAAGGATGATTTGTTCTAACTCCACAACTTTAGCCATTGCTTCCTATATTTCTGTTATGTTTAAATTAGATTTGATGACATAGGCAAATAATGGATCAATGGTAAAGAGGTAAAAGTTGAGGATGCCATCAAATTGTGGTCACATCTCACTTGGCACATAGACCAACTGGTGAAGGAATCTTGGGTTGTAATACTAGTTGTTTTCCCTGGGTATCTTTCTTAAGCTTGTGAAGTTACTTGATGCGATTTTAGGGCTCATGGATTTGTCAAATTAAATCAAAAACTTATTTTTGAACTCCTACCAAGAGTCAATGGAGTCATTGGGAAGCATTAGAAAGTAGAGGGCTACTTTGGTTTTGAATGTTATAACAAACACCCTACATGCCACATTGTTTCTTACAATGTTATGGATGCCTAGTAAGGTTTCAAAACATTGTATATGTTAGTGGGCATCACTTGTAGGGATTGTAGGGTTGTAGAACAAGTTTATGTTTTGGAGTGATTTTGGGATATCATGGTAGTTAGTAAAGTTAAAGGGGTTGCTGACCAAGGGAGTCAAGGGTTGATTAGTTGTCATCCTAGTCCAACTTTTCCTAAGAATAAACCTTGGGAAATGTGAAGCTCTTTGTTTTCTTAATGTAAAGTGACATGTAGTTGGTTGCCTAGGGGTAAAAGAGAGTTCACTCATAAAACAAAAGTANAAACATTAAAATATGCTATTTTAAAAAAATTAAAAATAGAAATAAATGTATAAAATTAAAATACTTATAAAATTAGAAAAGTCAAAGTAAAATGCAAAATAATAGAAAAAAATAAATTTAAAATTGCATAATTAAATAAAACCACATTACCTATCCCAGAAATAAGGTAAGGACCATAAAATACAAATTCAACAATGGGACTGAGAAATAAGGGTTTTTTTATAAAAATTAAAGAAAAATGGGTGATGAGACTCAAAAGTTTTTAAGAAATGAACTTTTGAGAACAGAAAATAAAGGGTTTGAAAATTATTAAAAAATATTTTTCAAGACAATGGCTAAAAATAAAAATTTTAAATAAAACATGTTTGAAACAAGTTAAATGAAATTTTTAGGAAATAAAGATAGAATAGGTATTGGAAAGGGATAGAAAATATATATTTTAGAAAATGGGATAGCAATGACTAGAAAAATGGCAAGAAAAGTTAATAAAAAAAAGGTGAGAGAAAGACCCTCCTTCTATAGCCAAAAATGTGTTGATGCATAAAATTTGGATGTACCAACATTGGAAAGGAAAACTTGTTTTAGGAGAATATTGCCTAGGGCACCTCCCGTATGGGTACGGAAAGCTAGGAGTCTCAGCTAGATAGGGCTACGTGGCTTTTTGCAAATAATAAACTAAAAGAAAGGAAATTTAAAATTTAAATTAAATAATTATCTTGAATATAGTAACTAAAAGAAATGAATTTTCCTTGGTTTTATAATGTTGTAGATCCATGACTGTTGATAGTATTCATTGTTGGGTAGGAAGACCACGATCGCCATGAAAGAGGGACAGAGAGAAAGAGAGAGAGATTGACAAGGAAAGGTACTACCTCTCTAGTGCTTCTACTATAATTGGTACAATGTAAGAGGGGAAAACTGCTCCCATGTTGGGGAGCCAAAAGTTAAATGAGAGAGATTGTTTTCCATTCTGCCAACCACATGCACCACCTAGAATGTTGCCGCTGTAGAGAGAAAGAGGGAGTGAGTAGGAGGAGAAAGAGAGAAGGAGAGACTACCTACCACAATTTTCATGGGGCAGCAACTACAGTTTCTTGAAACCTACCACTGTTTGTCACCTCTAATGCACTACTGTAGAGAGAAAGATTGTCCACCCACATCTACGTCATCGAGACAAGCTGTCAGCCCAAAGAAAATCACACATCTCTCATGCATATAGAAAGAGGAGAGAGAAAACACTCCTACCTTTACCAAGAAGACCCTGAATGATTTGATTTTGAGTTGTTGGATCCTTGCTAAACCTTGTCAAAAGACTAGCATAGAAACCCCCTTGATACATCTCTGATGCATGTAGATCGTTAGCCATCACTGTCAGAAAAATAGAAGAAAGAAACCACTGCCTACTAGTTTCTTGGTTGCCAATTCTCCTAGGCCCTGCCAAGATGACCAACACCCCCTCTAGACCCTTATTTTATAGTTGTATTTCCACCACATCCCAGTAACTACAACATGTGCCCATAACACCTGCCATTAATGTTGGCCATACTTATCATGATAAATTTAGGCCACAATAATCATGATACAATTAGAATATGGTTATTAAAATATTGGGTGGTTATCATTAGTTATTTAAGTGCCCCTTCACCAATATAAAAGGAACCTCCCTCACCTCAATTTAGATCCATTACAAATATCCCCTTTCCATCCCACTCTTACATTCTCCTATTGCATGAGAGAGAGGCTTCTTCTTGTTCTCTTCTTGTAATGAAGAGAGAAGGTTGTTATCCCCATTTTTGATAATAAGATCCTTCTACATTTGCCTATGGTTTTTTTCTCCACTTTGAGGTTTTCCACATAAAATATTCATGTCCATTGCTTTTTATTTTCATCTCATTTCATATTTTATTACCAGATCTACAAACAATGGTATCAAAGCCATGTTCATAGTCCATGGAAGTGTTGCAGATCATGCATACAACTTTTAAAAAATGAGTGGCAAATATGAAATAGGGAAGTTCAATGGAAGCAACTTCACATTATGGAAAATGAAGATACATGCAATTTTGCGTAAAGATAATTTCGTGACCACTATTGGAGAAAGGTTGCAGGAGGCCATGGATAATGGCAAGTGGAATGAAATGGATGGTAATGCTATTGCCAATTTACACTTGGCACTAGCAAATGGGGTTCTTTCAAGTTGCAGAAAAGAAGACAATGAAGGAAATATTGGACACTCTGATGAAGTTGTACAATGCTAAATAACCCCACAACAAAATCTTCTTCAAGAGAAGACTTTACACTATTTGTACGGCAAAAACCTCATTGGTAACAAACCATATGAACACCTTGAATACTTTATTTGCTCAACTCACATCGTTGGGCTATAAAGTAGATGTAGGTGAACATGAAAAAATTATACTTCAAAGTCTACCTAATTCATATGATCAACTCATCATCAACTTGATCAACAATGTCCTTATGGATGATCTTGTCTCCGATGACGTGGCAACTACAGTTGTTGAAGAAAGTTGATTTAGGAATAAGGAAGATAGGTTGGGAAACAAGGCAGAGGCCTTAACAATGGTGAGAGGGAGATCCATGGAATATGATCCCAATTAGAACCAAATTCATGGTAGATCCAAGTTAAGAAGTAAAAATAAAAACATTACTTGCTACAACTATGACAAGAGAGGACACCTAAAGAAGGAGTGTTGGAATAAGAAGAGTAATGAAAAGAATCCTCAAGGGAATGTGGCAAGTACCTCATATGATGATGATGTTCTATACAGTGAGGCAACTATTGTTAAAGGCAAACAAAAGCTCACTGATGCTTGGATCTTGGATTCAGGAGCAACATGACACATGACCTCTCGAAGAGAATGGTTTTATCACTACAAACCAATCTTAGAAGAATCTATGTACATGGGGAATGATCATGCTTTGAAAATCACTAGTAGTGGTACTATCAAGATAAAGATGTATGCTCACACTATTCACACCATACAAGAGGTACATCATGTGAAGGGCCTAAAGAAAAATCTACTATCTTTAGGACAGCTAGATGATGTTTGCAATAAAACTCATACAGAGAATGGGATCTTGAAGATTACCAAATTTGCACTTGTGGTAATGAAGGCAAGAAAGGTTTCTACAAATTTGTACATGATTCTAGGGAACACACATCAAGTGGGAGAGTCTTCTATTGCATCAACTAGTTTGGAAGAAGAATCGATAATGTTGTGGCATCGAAAGCTTGGTCATATGTCAAAACAAGGTTTGAAGATTCTTTCTAAATAGAGACTACTTCCTAGGCTAAATTCAGTATGTTTACCTTTTTGTGAGCATTGTGTTACTAGTAAGCAACATAGATTAAAGTTCAGCACATTAACAGCTAAGAGTAGAGGCATCTTGAACTTGATGCACTGTGATGTTTGGCAAGCACTAGTTACTTCACTAGGAGGAGCAAGATACTTTGTATCTTTCATTAATGATTACCTTAGGAGATGTTGGATGTATCCAATCAAAAGAAAGGTAGATATCTTTTTAGTCTTCAAATTTTTTAAAGCATGGGTAGAACTTGAGTTTGAATAAAGGATCAAGTATCTAAGAATAGATAATGGAGGAGAATATACAAGTGATGAATTTGAAGCATTTTTTCAACAAGAAGTCATTAAGAGGTAGTTCATAGCAGCACACACTCCTCAACAAAATGTAGTGGTAAAACATGTGAACAAAACCTTGTTCAAAAAAATAAGATCAATGTTGAGGGCTACAAATCTAACCAAGTCATTTTGCATAGAAGCAGTTAATACTACTAATGAGCAACGAGGTATCCCTACACTGAACCATATGAATATGAGCATTTCACACATGATTCGGTTGAATTCCAAGGACTAAGTGCTTATGTGCCCTTGTGGAATAAAGACGAGTTGGTTGATCATTATCTTCCCAAGCTTACCTATATGTCACGATTGTATGGTAAGTTTTTATGTTTTTATGTCCTACACTAGTAGGAAAGG
This sequence comes from Gnetum montanum, assembly GCA_015680685.1. Lineage (NCBI taxonomy): Eukaryota > Viridiplantae > Streptophyta > Gnetopsida > Gnetales > Gnetaceae > Gnetum > Gnetum montanum. The sequence goes on along the minus strand of MNCI01038304.1, from coordinate 29,998 downwards.
AGAGAGGTAACTAAGTGACTAATTTAACACTACCATCCATTCCCACTTGTCGTACACATCGCAAACTAGAGCAACACTATTGGGATTACCAAATGCTAATTGTTACTGGGTTACCAAGCATTACACGCATGCTCAAAGTGGTTGTGCTTGTGTAATTTAACGATTTTCTTAATTGATCAAAATGAATTGTTGTGCTAATAATCTAAATGTAAAGTGCATAAAATAAAATAAATGCATAAGAAAATAAAATAAAAAATGCATAAGAAAACAAATCTCAAGTGCTGTAAGGATGAATTGAAGAGCTCATCTTTATTGCCATACACAAGGTGTGCTCAGGTACACAATGCTCAAATAAAAATCCATCCATGCTTAGACCTCTTGTTGTGGGCACTTGGAAAATATTCTAACTTTCAAACAAACTACAAGAGTTTCGCTACTTGACTACTAAAAGACTCCTTTCCAATTGTGTGCCTGGGCACTGTATTTATAAGCTTGGGAGCAACTACTCTAATAATTAGAGTAACCACTCTAATAATTAGAATAAACTGCTAGAGTAACTACTCTAATAATTAGAATAAACCACTAGATTAACTACTCTAATAATTAGAATAAACTACTAGAGTAACCACTCTCATTATATCCCCATGATTGAATGAAAACTCATCCTCAAGTTCCTTACAAAATATTATGAAGGTATGGGATTATTAACTAATTGACAACTGACAGTGGAATGGGATGACAGACTCAACATGCCCAGCAATGAATCAATAAGCATATTACAACATTGTGATGAACACTCATACATAAATGACATCCAAGCCTTTATTTGATAGCTTTTAGAGAGAGCGAGAAAGAAAATGAAGCGTGTTGCTGCCAATGCTAAGATTGCAACTTCTGTTGTTTATCCATGGCCATACCACCAGACTTGCTCCTAAATTCTCCAGTTCTGGTCCATCCTGAGTGCTTCCTCCAAGCCCAGTCCATTGATTTTATGATCTCCATCTACACACATAACACAATCACAAATGAGCAAGGATAGATAATCCAAAATGCAGTTGATACCTTGCCTCGATATGAAGCCCATTGGTTGAGTTGTGGTTATGGTATAAACTAGTTTGAAGATTTATCACTGTCAACTACCCAAGGTGTAGGGGTTAGGCAATTAGTAAAATGGAGAAAATTAAAAAATTTGTGCCAGGGACCCCATGACTAAGAGTGAACCTCTGGTAGCTGTAAAATGGAAAAACATGAGGAGCAAGAAATATGAAAAATATCAACAACAACGCCAATAAAATGGATGTCATCGATGGGGGTGAAACAAATTGCAAGAAATGTTTAAGAAAAAGAAGTTAAAAATTGCACCAAAAATAAATGCTAGTGGGTCCTCCCCAAAGCAGGCTCATGCCTTTTCTACCTTGACAAACCCACAAACCAAAGAGTCTGTAGGCTCTAGGAATGTCATTTGGAAGCAAGAGTTAAAAACTTACCCATTAGAATTCACCAAAGAAAAGTAATGCATCAATCTAGAAATGGACTAATGATAGAACTGGCAATGAGGTGGAAAAATGGGGAGAAAGATGGAGAGGAGAGAATGAAATGGAATCCCAAGAACAAGGTTGTGTAAAGTCCCTTGTGTATTTTATGGTTAATGTGATTGAGTAGAACTCATCCCAAATCCAGACTCAAACAAACCACATCCAGTGACCTTGCATCAACACACTTGACCAATCCATACACTTGAAGTGACAAGAATGCTTCCACAAAGAGTCACCACCATTCTGAGGAGAGCGAGATGGAGAAGTAAGAAGTGAGAAAGGGCCTTATTTAGAGGGAACCTTCAGGCATTGGTAACATGTCTTTCCAGTTCCATAACCAGTGCTTGTAACCCATATTATTTTATTATGTCTACAGGGGTGTGCTTTGAATTCTTAAGCTTTTTTTTTTTGTGTAAGTACCACCCCATGAAAATACTTATTTTTATTGACTCATCTTCTTGATTTTTGAACAATGTCAGAATGATAAAAAACCCAAGAAAAAGCATCCAAGCACCCAAGAGAATGGCTAGCACAAATGCATCAATCCCCTTAAAGTCACATCCTTTTCATCCTTTGAGTTTTTCCTTGGTTTGAAAAGTACCTAGCCACCAATTCATTAAAAGTTTACTTAGAAAAAGAGGGGTTGTATAGTTCCAAGCCAAAGGAGACCATAGAGATGTATGGATGAGTGGACAATGTGGACTCATTGCCTATTTTACCAAAAGAACCATACCTTAATATCAGCATCATAATTCAAACGTAATAACCAAACATTAAGAATCAATATGATATAATTCAATCTACCATCATGAGCACTTATTGCATGACAAATAAAAGTAAATCAAGCAATTAAAAAAATAGTAAAAATATGAATGATGGCATAAAAAAAAGTAAAAAAAGTTGGAAAAATGTGTAAAAAAAATGTGTGAAACAAAAATGTGAAACAAAAATTCAAAAAGAACTGATGGCCTAGAATTGTTAGCATAGCTGGCCATCTCCCCCATGACTAAGTTGGAAGGAGGAGATCCAAAATAGTGAGAAGGTTTATCCATCAAGAGAGGTAGCATGTGTACTAGCTATCCTAAGCTCCTAGAAATGCTTAGTTTGTTACACGTTGATCAAAAGTTTCTTATCTAGGCTCTCAAGTTTGTATATTGTCATGGCCCTTAAAGGGAAAGTTGCATAAATAATATAAGGTCCTTCCGACAATGTTTAAAATTTAGTACATTGTGGAACATTTGTGGGATTCCAATAAAGAACCTTATCTCCTGGCTAATATTTAACTTTCCTAATTCTTAGGTCATGACTTTGTTTATTGAAGGCCTTGTGCAAATCATTAGATGATAGGGAAACTAGTTTATTTTCATCTAGCAAATTAAATGGTTACTAACTATTGTTTCTATGCTAGGTCAAGGTCAAGGTTGAAGTTACATGCCCAAAGAGCATTGTTTATTTTAGTGCTCCAATCTCACCTAAACTTGCTAATGGTTCTTATCAATATCTTTGTAATCTTCCTATTGGTAACTTCTGCTTGACTGTTCTCTTACGGGTGGTATGGTGTTGTTAGTTTGTGTTCAAGCCCTAAGTGTTGCATTAATTTTCAAAAATTTGCACTTGTGAAGTGCGTACCATTGTTTGAAATAAGTGCATGCGGCACACCAAACCTATTTATGATTTCTTGTTAAACAAATTGTGCAACTGTAGATGATGTACAATCTTTAACAATAGCTACTTCGGCGCAACCCATTTTGTTAGGTAATCAATGGAAATAATAATATAAACTTCTCTATTGGACATTGGTGTAATTGGCCCCATAAAATCAATTCACCAAATGTCAAAGGGTTCTAATGGTTGGATCCATTGTTGTAGACCCTCCATTCTAGCAATCAATCCCCCATCATGTTGATAGCACTCACAAGATTGGATGAATTGATGGGCACCCCAAAACAATGTAGACCAATAATATCTTGCAAGCAAGATCTTGATGGTCATTCATCTCCTAACATAATGACCCCCACAAGGACACTCGTGAGCATCTTGGAGAACTTACAATTGATCTATATTAGGTACACACCATTGAACCAATCCATTGGGAGACACTTTGTAAAGTTTTCCATTGATCTCCATAAAGTACTTGGCTTGGTGAAGAAACTATTGTTTCTTCTTAAGGTTTAACTCTTTTGGTGTTTGTTGGGTGAGGAGATAGGTAAGAATGCTACTGTACTAGTTTGTCTTCATGGGTGATTGATTATTCACTATACCAGCAAAGAGGAATTTATTAGGGAAATGATCAAAAATTGGATACGCATCCTCTTTGTTGTCCCATTGCAATCAAGATAAATGATCAGCAACTACATTCTCAATTCCCTTGCGATCAATCATCGTTAAATCAAACTCTTGTAAGATTACAAGCCATCATATCATATGAGGACTTAGCATTGGCTTATTCATGAGGAACCAAATTGCACTATGATGTATATTTATATATAATTTATATCCCAATACATAGTGTCTAAACTTTTCTAGTACAAAAACTATAGCCATTAATTCTTTCTTTCTGGTAGTGTAGTTAAGTTGTGCACCAACGATACTGCTACTTGCACAGTGAATATAATAAGGACACTTCTAGTCATCTAACTATGTAAGTATGGCTCCTAAAGCATAGTTAGATTCGTCAGTCATGATATGGAATGGTTTGGACTGGTCAAGAGCTTGTAGAATGGGTGTTTCTACTAGCTTCTACTTTAAAGTTTGGAAAGCTAGTTCACATTCCCTGGTCCATTCGAAAAGTACATCCATTTTTGTTAATCCCACCAATGGTTTGGAAACCTTTGAAAAGTTCTCAATAAATCTCCTATAGTAGCTAGTGTGTATAAGGAATGACCAAATATCTTTGATAGTTTCCAGTTGATGGGTAATTCCTTTGATAACTTTGATTTTCTTGGGGTCTACCTCTATCCTTGTGTGTGAGATTTTGTGCCCTAATACTACATCCTCTTGGACCATCAAATGGATTTTATTCCAATTGAACCTCAAATTGGTTTCTACACATCTTTTTAACACTTACTCCAACTAGTCCAAGGCTTGATCGAAGTTTGCTCCATAAGTGGAGAAGTCGTCCAGAAAGACCTCCACGCCATTTCCTATCTATTGTTGAAATATGCTTAGAACTAGTCATTGAAATGTTGGAGGGGCATTGCACAATCCAAACAACATCTATTTGTATGTGAATGTTCCCCAAGGACTCATGAACATAGTCTTGGCTTGGTCTTTTGGGGCCATTTGTATTTGTTTATACCCACTATATCCATCTAGAAAACTGTAATAGTGATGCCATATGATGGTGTCTAAGACTTGGTAAAAAAATGGCAATGAAAAGTGATCTTTGAATGTTGCCATATTTAGTAGCCTGAAATCTATGCACACCCTCCATTTTCCTTCCTTTTCAGGCATAATAACTAAGGGGCTAACCCACTCGCTATCAATAATGAGGTATATGAACCCAACCTTGAGAAGCTATTTGATTTCTTCCTTAACTACTTGCTTTAGCTTCAGGTTCAATCACCTCTATGGTTATCTTTGAGGCTTCATGGAGGGATCAATGTAAATTCTATGTTGGAATAACTTGGGATCTATTCTAGTTAATTCGAGATATGACAAAGCGAAGGCTTCTAACCATTTATTTATTACTTTTAGTAGTTCTTCTTTTTGTTGAGGAGAAACCTTAGCGTTGATAATTATTGATTTTTTATTTTTAAGGAATGTGTATTCCATACCAATGGGCAATGGTTTCAGCTGAAGGGGCTCTTGCTAAAATTTCTCAAGGATTTCCAACTTCCCCTAGTTGATATTTTTAAGGTTAAGACTTAGAAGTTGACGATGGACTTGATCTAATGCATCTATTCTATCAATGTAAGCACAAGTCAAACCCTCAATTGGTTCCATGCATATGAGTGAATTACTTTCTTGATTAGCTGTCAGCCACTAGGTGTCTTCTTGCCATGTGGCTGCAACATACAGGCATCTTTGTATGTTAATCACTTATGCATAGTGATTACGTGCAGGAAATGCTAAACTTTGCACACACCATGACCTCTGCACACAATTACACCTTGTATCACTATATGCAATGCACGAAACTTTCTTCTTCTCTATCTTTCCAAATGTATTTTCCTTTGATATTTTTAGGGAAAGATCACAGACTCCTAGGCATGCATCGATAGTACTTAGCCATGCTCTTCCCATTAAGATTGGGAAGTCCCCCTTACTATTATTTACCTAAATCACTAAGAAGTCAGCTGGGTATGACCACCCACAAACAATGGTAATAATATCTTCCATCAGTTCCAATGGGATAGTGATGGATTGGTCTGCCAACTCTAAACGGATGTTTCTCTTTTTCAATGGAGGTAGGTTCTAGGCCTTGTACATTTCTTGAGAAATCAAGTTGACACTAAAACTTGAATCCAAAAGAGCCTTGCATGATGCATTTCCAGCAATTTGTAAGTATATCATAGGACTCCCAGGATCATATAATTTCCTAGGAATGTGGCCATATTTGATTTAATAGGTTATGGAATGTGTTAGCATGATGATATTAATTAATTGTGGTGATTGGGTTGAAGGGGACTCTGAAGTTTTGATTGATACTAAAGCATCTAAGGAATTAGTCGTTTGTGATTGCAAGGGCTTGGTTGGACTATTGGTTTTAAAGAAAGGTCTTTTCTTCGTGTGGTTTTTGGAACCAATAATAGGTTGACTTAACATCCCTCATGGCATCATGTTGTTATGGCTAGGTAGGGATTTCACCTTGCATCGTGGGAGCAAGTGGTAGTGGAGCTAATGGTGGAAGAGATGCAGTCAGATGAGAAGGATGATATGATTGTAGAATATCACCTCTAAAAGAGGGAGTCCCATAATACTCACAGGCTTGGTAGTGAGGTTGAAGAGTGACGTGACTATTAGAGTCATGTGGGGACATTGGCTACTATAGATAATATCCATACAGGTTAAGTTGCCAGTAAGGATACTGTTGCCTTGGTGGTGGCATTCCCGATAATTGTGGGCATTGCCACTATTGATATTGCTTAATTGGTTGTGGTGGAGTTCCACTGGGATAATACATTAAGGGTTGGTGGAACTTTCTTGGGTTACCTTGAGGGTAAGGTAACCTTTAGGGTGTTTTCCTTTTGTTTAATTGTGGGTTGAGTGCATACACCCCAGACTCCTGCAGATGTGAGATTATAGGGCAACATCCCGTAGGATGGTCATATTGACATATCTCACATCCACTATCATTGTTTGTTTCTGAATCTACAACCTCTTCAATGATGGAAACTTTGCCCTTACCCTTGCTATATGCATGTTCAGCCTCTCTTTATTTTTTTTTTGCAATCACTACCTTGCTCTATAGACTCCTCCATTATTTTAAGAATAGTTTGAAATCTATTGTCTAGGGAATCCCACACTTGGTCTACCTTTGTCGAAACTTCTAATGTCATTTTTTGGATAGGCATAGTTTTCCTATTCACTATCTCTTCAAGTGGTGATCCTTCTTCATCCTCACAAAATCTTACTTCCCTCTTCCGAAGGGAAGGATCTCAATTATACTCTTCTGCACTTTCTTTCTTCCATAGCTCACCTTCTTCCTTAGCAACTTGCTCCAATAGTCTTTGAATTTACTGGGACCTAAGCTCAAATAGTCTCCCTTGGGCATAAGTCCCAAGGGTTCTTCTCATTTCATGCCTAAGCCCATCCATGAAATGGTGTAGTTGATCCCTTTGGGAATAACCATGGCTAGGACAATGATGTAACAGTGCATAGTATCATCCCATGGCAATATCCAAGGGTTCCTGTCCTCCTTGTTTCTAGCTTTGGATTTACTTTCACAGGTTGGACACTCGAGAGTACATTTAGTACTTATCATTGAATAATTCTAACATAGTACTCCATCTACCAATAGATTCTAGTTCTAAGGAATGGTACCAGCTTTTTTCTTCTTTGACTAGTGTCCATGGGAACAACTTAAGTTTTTGCCATTTTTTCTCTATGTTTTGTAAGGCACACATGTCATGGAATGATTGTAAATGATTTTGAGCATTAGCATTATATCCCCCTTCAAATCATCGGATATTATTCATATATAATCTCTTGATCCTACTATATTTTTTATGCCTTGTTGAAATTCTAACAACCTCTATTATGTCTAACATAGTTTGAGTAGTGAGTACGTGTTCATCGTGATCGTCTCGTCCATGGCGTCTATGATGCCTACATTGTTCCCTACTCTCCCTTCTTCTATGTCGTGACTCTCTAGAGTGTCCTCATTCCCTTTCTTGGTTGTTCCGTCTATGACTTCCACTTTGCCTACCTTTATCCCCATGGTCTTTTTCTTTATGACTATGTCCAGATATTGAAGGAGAGGGTGAAGGAGATGATGAAGGTAAAGAAGAAGAAGAACCATCACCATGACAGTATTTGCTACCTTCTCTTTTGTAGTCTCAACCTTGATCATGATTTCGATCAGAATGTCCATCTTTATCATGAGTTCATGTCCCTTTTTTGGACCCTTTGTGCCCATGGGTATTAGAACCTGGGTTATGAATAGTGGAATGAAGGTTCTGATACACAACCCCTTGGCCAAAGTCAAGGGAAGGAACATCATTGTGTGGTCGACTACCTGAGGTAGGTTCAACACCCTCATTTTCGCTTAAGACATGTGGGGCATCCTAGGATCACTTCTTCTTCAAAGACTTATGATGTCTCTCCTGTTGCAAATCCCTTTTACATTGTGCCTCTATGGAACATTATTCTCTTGAGTCATGGTCTCGCACAATGTATTCTGCATGTAAGTCTGGCATGCCAATTCGTGTGAGAGCACAAAGAAGCATGCTAGGGATTAAATGATTAGGAGGTAATACTATGTTACCTTCTAAGTCTCACCAATGTAGTTGTTCATCTTGATGGAGGATAAAGGTGAATTCTGGTATATACTCATCAAGATGAATATATACCACTTAAACTTGTTGAGGAACTAGTAGATCAACATCATGTGTATTATGTTGCCAATTGTTTTTTGTTTCAAACCTAGGTAGTGAGGCGCTTTCTTACAAAGAAGGAGACATACTTGTCTATTCAGTGTGCAATATATTCTTGTTTATTATTTTCTCAACCAACCCTAAGGGTTTATTCCAATGATGTGAATGATTTCCTATATTCTAGTTAGTGCACAAACAACTAAGTCCCCAGCAATAGCACCAATGATGAGTGGCGAGGTACCCCTACACTCAACCATACGAATACGAGCATTTCATGCATGATCTAGTCAAATTCCATGGACTAAGTGCTTATGCACCCTTGTGAAACAAGGATGGTTTGGTTGATCATTGTCTTCCCAAGCTTACTTATATGTCACGATTGTATGGTTAAGTAAGCTTGAGGCATATGATTTTTATAGCTTTTATGTTTTTATGTCCTACACTAGTAGGGAAGGAGAGAGGTAACTAAGTGACTAATTTAACTTAACTACTCATTAACTAAGTTCTAACTAATCCTAACACTAGCATCCATTCCCACTTATCATACACATCTTAAACTATTGCAACACTATTGTGATTACCAAACGCTAATCGTTACTAGGTTACCAAGTGTTACATGCATGCTCAAAGTGGTCGTGCTTGTGTAATTTAATGATTTTCTTAATTGATCAAAATGAATTTCTATACTAATAATAGAAATTTAAAGTGCATAAAATAAAATAAATGCATAAGAAAATAAAATAAAAGAAATGCGTAAGGAAACAAATCTAAAGTGTTGCAAGGATGAATCAAAGAACTCGTCTTTATTTCCATACACAAGGTGTGCTCAGGTACACAATGCTCAAATAAAGATCCATCCATACTTAGACCTCTTGTTGTGGGCACTTGGAAAATATTCTAACTTTCAAATAGACTAAAAGAGTTTCGCTACTTGACTGCTAAAAGACTCCTTCCCAATTGTGCACCTGGGTGCTGTATTTATAGGCTTGGGAGCAATTACTCTAATAATTAGAGTAAATCTCTAGAGTAACTGCTCTAATAATTAGAATAAACCGCTAGAGTAACCGCTCTCATCAACTTCCTACTATTTCATCAATTAGTCTTCATCAACTACAATTGATCTAAAAACACCAATGGAAATGTGGATTGGTAAGCTAGCTATTTATTCTCATCTCCAAAAATTTGGAAGGTTTTTGTATGTGATGTATAATGACCAAGAAAGATTGAAGTTGGACCCAAAGTCCAAGAAATGTATCTTCTTAGGATATGCTAATAAATTTAAGGGGTATTGCCTATGGGATCACACTATCCACAAGGTTTTCATCAGCAAATATGTGATTTTTGTAAAAGGTTTTGTGGATAAACACAAAGAGAACTTGGTTTGTAGCTTGAACAAATCTCTATATGATCTCAAATAGGTGCCATGGTGTTGGTACAAGAGATTTGACTCGTATATCATGAGCCTTGGATACAATAGACTCAATGCATACCCTTGTACATATTTCAAGAGGTTTGATGAAGATTTCATCATTTTGCTATTGTATGTGGATGACATGTTGGTTGGAGGCCCCAACAAAGAGAAAATCCAAGAATTGAAGGCACAGTTGGCTACGGAATTTGATATGAAAAACTTGGGACCAGTAAATAAGATTCTTGGGATGCAAATTCACCAAGAAAAAAATAACAAGAATATTTGGCTTTCTCAAAAAGACTACTTGGTTAAGATCTTACAACACTTCAACATGCAATACTATAAGCCAATTTCTACCCCACTTCTTGTTAATTTCAAATTATCCTCTAAGATGTGTCCTAGCAATGAAGTAGAGAGGAATGAGATGTCTCAAGTACTGTATGCATTAGTAGTGGGAAGCCTAATGTTCACTATGATTTGTATAAGACTAGACATTGCAGAAGTAGTGGGAGCGGTCAGTTGGTACATGGCAAATCCTGGACGAGACCATTGGAGTAGAGCATTGGAGTACCGTTAAGAGAATCCTAAGATACATTAAGGGTACCTCAAATGTTACATTATGTTATGGGGGATCGGAATTTATGTGGATTCAAATTTTGCAGGTGATCTAGATAAAAGGAAATCTACTATAGGCTATGTGTTTACACTTGTAGGAGGAGCTATAAGCTAGGTATCAAGATTGCAAATAGTAGTAGCATTATCTACAATAGAAGTAGAATACATGGCAACTACACAAGCTTTCAAGGAAGAAATTTGGATTCAAAGGTTATTAGAGGAGCTTGGACACACACAAGAGAAAATTCCTTTAGTTTGTGATAGTTAGAGCAGCTTTCATATTGCAACGAATCTAGCCTTTCATTCAAGGACAAAACACATATGAGTACAATTTCACTTTGTTCATAATGCAGTATAAGATGGAAGTGTGGATATGCAAAAGATACACATCAAGGATAATCTTGTAGATGTTCTAACCAAGCCAATTAACATGGAAAATTTTGACTGGAGTAGATCCTCATATGGCCTAGCAAAAGCATAAGCAACATAGAATGGCTAAGTAGAAAGGATGGTGTGCAGATATGATTGATCCTCAATCAAAATATCCAAGTGGAAGATTGTTGGACATACTTATCATGATAAATTTAGGCCATGGTTATCATGATAAAATTAGACTATGGTTATTAAAATGGTAGGTGGTTATCATTAGTTATTTAATGGCCCCTTCACCAATATAAAAGAAACCTTCCTCACCTCAATTTAGATCCATCACAAATATCCCCTTTCCATCCCACTCTTACATTCTTCTCCTATTGCATGAGAGAGATGCTTCTTCTTGTTCTTTCATTGTGATGAAGAGAGAAGTTTGTTATCCCCATTTTTGATAATAAGATCCTTCTACATTTTCCTGTGGTTTTTCCCCACTTTAGGATTTTTCCACGTAAAATATTCATGTCCATTGCTCTTTATTTTCATCTCATTTCATATTTTGCTAACAATGGTATCGAAGGTACATTCATAGTCTGTGCAAGTATTGTAGATCATGCATACAACTTTTACAAAATGGCTGGCAAATACAAAATAGCAAAGTTCAATGGAAGTAACTTCACATTGTGGAAAATGAAGATATAGGCAGTTTTTCGTCAAGATAATTGCCTAGCGGCTATTGGAGAAAGGCTGTAGGAGGTCACGAATGATGGAAAGTGGAATGAAATGGATGGTAATGTTATTGTCAATTTACACTTGGCACTAGCAAATGGAGTTCTTTAAAGTATTGTAGAAAAGAAGATAGCGAAGGAAATATGGGACACTCTGATGAAGTTGTATGAGGCTAAATCACTCCACAACAAAATCTTCTTGAAGAGAAGACTTTACACTCTTAATATGGCAAAAACCTCATTGATAACTAATCATATCAACACCATAAATACTTTATTTGCTCAACTCACATCGTTGGGCTATAACGTAGATGTAGGTAAATATGCAAAAATTCTACTTCAAAGTCTACCTGGTTCATATGATCAACTCATCATCAACCTGATCAACAATGTCCTTATGGATGATCTTGTCTATAAAAAGGTTGCAGCTATGATTCATGAAGTAGAAATTCAATTCAAGAACAAGGAAGATAGGTTGGCAAACAAGGCAAAGGCCTTAACAATGGTGAAAGGGAGATCCATGGAACATGATCCCAATTGGAACCAAATTCATGATAGGTGCAAGTCAAGAAGTAAAAAGAAAAACATTACTTGCTACAACTATGGCAAGAGAGGACACCTAAAGGAGTGTTGAAACAAGAAGAGTAATGAAAAGAATCCTCAAGGGAATGTGGCAAGTACCTCATATGACGGTGATGTTCTATATAGTGAGGACACTATTGATGAAGGCAAACAGAAGCTCACTGATGCTTGGATCTTGGATTCAGGAGCAACATGACACATGACATCTTGGAGAAAATCATTTTATCACTACAAACCAATCTTAGAAGGATTTGTGGACATGGTAAATGATCATGCTTTGAAAATCACTGGTAGTGGTACTATTAAGATAAAGATGTATGATAGCACTATTCGCACCATACAAGTGGTACGTCATGTGGAGGGCCTGAAGAAAAATCTACTATCTTTAGGACAACTAGATCATGTTAAAATATGGTTTTGGAGTTGGACTTGACAAGTTGTATTTTAGCTTATTCATGAATGAAGTTAATTCTATCATTGTATTCCATTTACTAACCATTAATTAGAGTAGAAGTAAATCAAATGTTACTTTATAGTTTAAATTATTTTTTATAATAAATAAATATGAAACTAGAATTGAAACAAATCTAGCTCACAAAGGATTATATATATATATATATATATATATTACCATATTATTATTTATCGCCCCTTGTGACAACATGGACGATGTTGACATCAACACTTATTTGATACATCTTAAATGATTTGTTGCTTTAAAAAATCTACCTCAAGTAATTTGAACTCATTCGTCATGGTCATTTCATATATACCTACCTCTTTGAAAATAATTTTTCAGCATCTTTTATTCACATCTTTAAAGTTAATCATCCCTAAGCCTCCCATTATACATACCTATGGATATGTTCCAGTGTTTTTCATTTCCTTAATCATCTATCCTGTCGAATTTCCAACAATGAGTTTTTCTTTTCTCGATACAAATACCAAAGCACTTTCAAGTTCTTGTATTATAGAGAGGTTATTAGATGTTGATCATTTTTTATGAGCAGCGAGATACCCCTACACTCAACCATACGAATACGAGTGTTTTCACGTGTGATCCAGTCGAACTCCGCAAACAGACTAGTTGTGGCACCAAGATAGTTAACCTTAGGTTGCAGTTCGCTGTCTTCCCACCTAGACTAGTATTTATCATTTGTCACATATGGTTTAGTCCAGAGTGAGGTGTATGATGTGTTCCTAATTCTATGCTACTCCTAAGAAAATGGAAAATAATATTAACTAGGCTAAGCTAGGAGGGAAAGAGTAAGAGAATCTATTCTAGCCTAAGTGCAATGAGCAATTAATTCCTTGATCAACTGTACACATCTTGGACCTCGTGCACAACTACCACTGGGACTACTAAGTGCAAGTCCTAGGTACGACATTGGGATTACCAAGCGCAGATCCCAAATACGCCACTGGGATTACCAAGTGCAGATCTTGGCTACGCCACTGGGCTACCAAGTAGTGACACTTGAATGCTCATAACCAAGTCGTACTCATTCCGCTTCTAGGAGTTTAAGGGTGAGAGAGACTAATCGCAATGAGCAACCGATTCCTTGACTAACCGTACACATTCATAAATTCTCGTAATCAAGTTGTACTCATACCGCGCTATGAAAGCAGTAAATAACATTAAATAAAAAAATAAATAAATAACAAAGTGAATGCTACAATGATGAAGTAATCTCAATCTTTATTGTCGGTCATGTGCGTGTCTAGGTACGACACAGTCAAATAAAGACACCATACAACTACATTCACCACATTGCGGGTAGACATTGGAAAATAAACTAACTTTGGAGGGATCAAACTGCCAGAGTTTCACTACAATCTAACTAGGATCCCGAATAAGGAAGAGTCGCTTCTTATTTATAGACATTGCGACGGACTGTGATATCATGGGGAGATGCAATATCACGACCCATGCGATATCGCATCTCATCATACCCCCACGACTGAATGAAAACTTGTCCTTGAGTCACAAAGAGAAAAAGTTCTATTGATTACATAGTGGATAGGTATGGGATTATTAACTGGAAAAAATAAAATACAAAAATTTCATAGTGTGGAAAGGACACAACATAGAAAACTACTACACTAGTACAAAAATGGGGAACTCATATAGTTCCTGGTGGTGTTGGCTTCTCCATGGGTGCTTTCCCTTTGTCATGTGCTCCAAGCCTTGAAGCTTGATGGCGTTGAAGTACAGCCTGGAGTTTCTCCTCTTGTAAGGCCTTGAGTGCCTTGGCATGCATGTAAGTTTGCACTTATGCCATAGAGGTAGCCCGGATAGCCTTCTCTTTTTCTTCTGCCACCCTTTTATTTTATGTCAATAATTTATTAATTTGCTCAATTCTGAAAGTGTCCAGCTGGGTCTGAGCAACTTTTGGCCCTGTATTCGGAAGGTTTAATACTTCTGAAATGGCTTGAATAGAGAAATCAATAGTCACACTACAAATGTTAACTATGGTACATTCTTCTCTATTGTGCCAAAATTGGTACATTTCCCCCAAGTACCAGGCACCTCTTTCAGAGAGGATATCTCCTGCTTCTGCCTACCCGGACCGTATGGTAGGAGGATCTTCTTGATGAATATTGAATGATTATTCCTCCTATTCTGTATGTTATCTTATAGGATCCTATCTTCCACCTCTCCGAGATCATTCGATCGCACCTTGAGCAGGACCTTCCTGTTTTCCACATTTCGGGGCCATATGCAACCACACGAGACCAATTGTTAGTAAGGTTGTTACCAAAGATAGGGTATACCTTACTGCTTGCCTTAGTAGATTTACTTCATTTTCATGTGATGTTAATTATTGGAAGAACATGTCCCTGAAAGATTATAGTGTTGAGTCCTCTTTGCTTAGGTGGTTTCCAAATTTAATTTTCCTGTATAGCTAAGGGGATGGAATTGTTTTTGATACATTCTATTCTTAATTTTAGAACTAATTACCCTTAAAGATGTCCTTTGGATGATGATGAATTTCAAAAAATTTATGCACTATTCAGCATGTGCCCCCTCCCCCACGACTACGCTAAACACTCTGGGTTAAGTAGGTTCAAATGGAATCATAATCGGAGTACCAGCGAGTGAGTTATGGATATGAAAGCACAGGATGCACAATCATGAGTTGTAGAGTAGAATTTGAAAAAATTTCCCTATGTGACCAGTTGCAAATGATGGTGATTAGCATAGGGGGGTCACAAGGGTCACATATATATATATCTATAGAAGTTATGGCACTTAGAGAAGGTACCGAATTTTTGATATTTTCTTTTTTGAAATTAAACAATGTAAACTAAGGACATCTGGATGATTGTTAAAGGGTTCCAGGATAATTCAACTAGTTTTGAAGGCATGAAAATTTTGACGGTGTGAAGTTTATCAATAAGGACCTCGGATGGTAGAGAAAAAGGCTATGTGATGGTAATAAGGGAAAGAAAATTATGAAAAATTAAGCTGAGGGTAAGAAATTGTGTGTTCTAGCTAGAGAATTAATGAAGATTACAACAAAATTACACAAGTGAATTCTCCCCAAAGCAGGTTTCAACCTATTATGCCCTTGTGTAATCACACTTAAAGTGTATGTGGGTACTAGAAGGGTTAGATGTAATCTGCACTAACTCCACAAAACACACACATGTAAATATCACTGGAATGAGATGAAAGTTCTATCTTATACGAGACACAAGCTACAATTACATGAACAGTGAGATGAGACGAACTATAGAAAGGGATCGTAGAGATTGGGACATGAGGTAACTGACCCAGTGCACAATGAATCCTACGTGTAGAGCATGATTAATATGTCATTAACCCATTGTTCCAAGATCAGGACCAAGTCCATCCTTCTAATCAGTGACATCACATTGCTTCATCTCATGATAAACAACTATGAGAGTACCATAACAACAAGCTATACGATCACTTGGTATTTAGTACAAGGGAGGAGTGATTTTTGTTTTATGGCACTTTGTTTTTATTTTGCTTTTTTTTTTCTTCTTTTTTCACTTTACTAAATCCAAAGAAGCCGTCAACCTTCAGGCATGGATGCATGTCTTTCCAGTGGGACCCCCTAGAACAACTTTTGATTTTCAAGTGCCCTTTTTTATTACTCTTACTCCCATTTTTCATTAGATCTACAAGGATCTTAGTACAACCAAGTTACATTATAACAGTCACAGATGTCACCAAATAGAATCCACAAGTTCCCTTGATGTCACATCCTAATCATTCCCTCTTGGTCCATTCCTCTTCATTCTAGGTACAATAACACAAAATTAATTTTTAAGTTTTAGAAATTTCAAGAATGTCACTATACCCTTGAACAAAACGTCTTATTTATAGAGTGGATAAGTGGGTGTAATGGGCTCATTGTTCCATATAATTGATCACTCATGACTTAATAATGTAAAACACACCTCAACCAACGATCCACATGAGTGTTTTATTCGTAGATGAGATTACTTACAAAAAACATAAAAAGAAAAACACACAAAAAGATAAAACAAAAAGTTGAAAAATGAAAAACTAAAAAACAAAAAGTTGTAAAATTAAAGAAAATCAAAAATATTTATTAATCCTGCTTGTTATTGCAATGGGGGATATCCCCCATAACTGATCGGTTGAGTATGGCAAGGATTAATAAATGGAAAATAAGGATCCTTGCATATTGGAAGTATTGGAACTGGTCTATACTGATCCCCTTGGGGTTCACACACTTGATTGTAATAGGCATACTAGGGCACTTTATACGATGTAGTTCCTGGATAACGAGTTGACCCACTATGATGTTGGTGACCATTAGATGGTATGCAAGGATTGTGATGATGCCTCCCATGGTTGTGTTCATTGGGTTGTATGCTTATTGGAGTGTTAGTTGGTGGCCCTGATGAAGTTACATGAGGCATTCAGTTCGAAGGTAAGGATACACCACAGTATGGAACTTGTGCTGGGTTGGAAGATGTAGTGGCCTGTAAATTATGTTGTCCCTTCCTATGGCCGTGTTTAAAGAAAGAACATCTTTGATGTTGCTGAGGTTGCTCACTGCTATTGGAAGTAGTAGCACAAGTGTTGTTCATGGGTTGTTGCAGTGGCACAAACACCTTAGGAATAGTTGGTGGCATTGTGGAAGGAGGGAAAGGATAAGAATGTTGAAAGTTAGGAGGAATATAAGGTGTATAATGTGGTGGTTGTGTTGCAGGTATGGGCTGATAGTATGGTGGAGAATGGTATTGTGGTGAGATAGAGTATGGTGGCCCAAATGTAGAAATAGGATGTTGAACATGATAAGCATTTGGATTCGGAAAATATGAAGGGTGCCTCCAGTCTAAGGGTGGTCTCCCCCTCAACTGGGATTGTTGCCACTGTGATCTAACACAGTATCTCTATATGAACTCTAGATGTAACATGTTTTCCCAATCCTTGTGTAGATGTAACAGTATTGGGCATTGGCCCTTGGGGTGATCGTAGAGGCATATGTTGCATTCATATGTGGGATTGGCAATTGAGCACTTATTCCCTTTATTCTTTTTCTCTGAATGTCTACTGGTTTATCCTACTTCTTGGGTTGTAAAAACTCTATCTCCAATGGTGTTAACATACTCTCCATACTTTTGATACATCCATTCCAACATCTTGTTGATCTTTGCCTTAGCTTCTTGTAACAATTGTTGTATTGGCAAAGAGGGTGTTTCCAACTTGAGATTTGTTGATCTCTGCTTGTTATGATCATGGACCTTTGTTGAGTTTATTTTGGTCCCGTTGATGTTCTTCAACACTCTCCCATCTAGCTAATTCTCCTTCTTATTTTGCTACCCATTTAATAAGCTCTTGGACTTGATGGGCTCGCAGGTTATATAGTTGACCTCGAGCATACGTTTCTAAAGTCTCTCTTATCTCATTAC
>MNCI01038304.1:0-11767 GCA_015680685.1 Gnetum montanum | reverse complement strand
ACTTCTACCATTGTTGACCAGCGTCGTATTGAATTTGGTTTTAATGATCTATACCTTACTTTAGCTTGGTCAACGAGTATCATAGGAAAGAGCTTAAGTTTTTGCCAACTATTATCAATACTGTTCCATGTGCAGGCATTGTAGAAGGCTAGTAAATGTTGATGCGGATCTAAGTCATAACCTCCTGAAAATTTTGGAAAGTTGTTTAAATCGAGCCTAGGTAGAAGGCTCTCTTTACGATGCCTACATGAGATTCGAACAACCTCTTGTATTTGCGTTAAGTTCATAATGGCCAGTGGGAGTTCATTGTCATCGGGTAAGTTATGTCTTCGTGTGTTGCGATCATGTTGTTGGTGTTCATCTTTATAAGAAACTCCCACTTTAGGTTGTATACTCTAATCTTCATCATCATATAGTTCGTTGGTTCTCCAATGAATTTCCTTACTAAGAGTAGCATTATTATTATCTTGTAGGAGAGACATTGTTGTGAAGTTATGTGTGAATTTAGATGTGACTTTTAATAATTAATTCTTCTTTTTAAGAGATGTATCGTTAAGTTCTTTACAGCAGCCTTGTATGATATAACTAATCTAGATAACTAGCACTGTCCCCGACAATGACGCCAATTATGAGCGGCGAGATACCCCTACGCTCAACAATACGAATACGAGCATTTTCACGCATGATCTGGTCAAACTCCGCAGACGGACTAGTTGTGGCACCTAGATAGTTAACCTTAGGTCACAATTCACTGTCTTCCCACCTAGACTAGTATTTATCATTTGTCACATATGGTTTAGTCCAGAGTGAGGTGTATGATGTGTTCCTAATTCTATGCTACTCCTAAGACAATGGAAAATAATATTAACTAAGCTAAGCTAGGAGGGAAAGTGTAAGAGAATCTATTCTAGCCTAAGTGCGACGAGAAATCGATTCCTTGATCAACCGTACACATCTCAGACCTTGTCCATGACTACCATTGGGACTACCAAGCGCAGGTCCTAGGTACGCCACTGGGATTACCAAGCATAAATCCCAAATACGCCACTGGGATTACCAAGCGTAGATCCTGGCTATGCCACTGGGATACCAAGTAGTCACACTTGAATGCTCATAACCAAGTCGTACTCGTTCTGCTTCTAGGAGTTTAAGGATGAAAGAGACTAATCACGATGAGCAACCAATTCCTTGACTAAGCGTACACATTCGTAAATGCTTGTAATCAAGTTGTACTCACACCGCACTATGAAAGCAGTAAATAACATTAAATAAACAAACAAATAAATAACAAAGTGAATGTTGCAATGATGAAGTAATCTCGATCTTTATTGTCGGTCATTTACGTGTCCAGGTACGACACACTCAAATAAAGACACCATACAACCACATTCACCACACTATGAGCAGACACTGGAAAATAAACTAACTTTGGAGGGATCAAACTACCAGAGTTTCACTACAATCTAGTTAGGATCCCAAATAAGGGAGAGCCTCTTCTTATTTATAGACATTGCGGCGAATTGTGATATCGTGGGGAAGAAGCAATATTGCGTACACGATATCGCGGGGAGATGCGATATCGCATACACGATATCACGGCCCATGCGATATCATGTCCCATCAATTTTCAATGGTAGCGATGGTGGAAATTCTCAATGCCATAGCCAGAGGCAACCTTGTGCAACTATTTGAACAACTTGTGGATTGTGA
Organism: Gnetum montanum; assembly: GCA_015680685.1. Taxonomy (NCBI): domain Eukaryota; kingdom Viridiplantae; phylum Streptophyta; class Gnetopsida; order Gnetales; family Gnetaceae; genus Gnetum; species Gnetum montanum. The sequence goes on along the minus strand of MNCI01038304.1, from coordinate 10,057 downwards.
CCCAAACAATAATGGATACAATGGTAGTTTACCTCAACTTTTCATGGGTCATGAACACTATAGGCTTCATGGGGAAATAGCATGTGTTGCCTTCCAACATTGGGAAGTGTACCGAGCACAAAGTTCCTTAACTAAAAGTTAGCTCACTTGGTTAAATATTCAAGATGAACACTGTAAGGAATTTTTTAAATATCTCAATACTGCTTCCCCTTCGCATACTATTGACAAAATCTCATACGATGGTACCACCATTACTAATCACAATAGTATCCTCTCTTTTCTTAAGACCCACTACGAAACCCTTTTTGCAACTACCCTAATGGACATCTCTTTGTTCAAGGCTACCACCCCCGATTATCCTCGCCTTATTAATCCCACTATGCTACAAAGTCTTGATGCTAATATCACTTTGGTGGAGCTTCAGGAGGCTTGTTCCAAGTTAAGTTGGGGAAATGCTCCTGGTTATGATGGGTTTCCCATAGAATTTGTTTTAAAATCATTGGGATTTGGTGGGAAAGGATCTTTTGTAGGTCATTAACAAGGCTCTCTTAACTAGTTCCCTTAGGCCGAATCTAAATCAAGGGGTAATTCGTCTCCTCCCCAAGTCTAGGGATCTAACCGATATCTCCAATTGGCATCCCATAACTCTTCTCAATGTGTTGTATAAAATTTCGGCGAAGTGCCTTGCCTTACGGCTGAAAAAAATTATTGGCCAGATCATATCTCCCCAACAAATAGGATTTGTTCTTGGTAGATATATTTTAGACAATGTGGTCACGGTGTGGGAAGGTCTCAAGTGGGCTGAGGATGATGGACAAGATATTCTCCTTCTGAAACTTGATTATGTCAAGGTTTATGAAAACATTAAGTGGGATTTTATCTTTCAAACCATGACAAAACTTGGTTTTGGACCTAAGTTCTTACATATGGTGACATGCTTATTCTCATATGCTACTGCAAGAATTTCCACTACCTTCAGCATTACCTCTCCCTTTCCAATACATAGGTCTGTGTGACAAGGTTTTCCTCTCATCCCCTATCTCTTTATCATCGCATCAGTCTCTTTTTGTCATCAAATTAACCTGGACATTCAAACTAAAGTTCTCACTAGGGTCTACCTTTCTTCCTCTCAACAACAGCTTCTCAATATGCACTTCGTCGATGACTCCTTTTTTCTAGTTCAAAAGATAGCTACCAAATTGCGTCGCCTCTTATTAAGGGTGGAGAAATATTGCACACTGTTAGGTTCCACAATTAATTGGAATAAATCCTCTATTTATAGCTTTAAGGGCAATTACAATCATGTGACCAACTATAATTCGAAGAAACTTTAGGATCAAGACATCGTTAAGATTCTAGGAATCCCTTTCTATTTTAGAGGTTCAACATCTATTCTCTGGGAGTAGGTTATTTATCGAATTCAAAAGAAACTTGACAAATGGAAAACTAAACATCTCACACTTGTAGGTAAATACATCGTTTGTAAGTCCATATGTGCATCCACCCATGTGTATTACTCTTCGTGTTGGACCCCTTCCCAAGCTACCTACGAGAAGCTTGAATGATTATTCTGTGACTTTATGTGATCCTCCAAGGATTCTCAGAAAGGATTTCATCGTGTTGCTTGAAATATTGTTACTCTCCCCAAGAATAAGGGTGGCTTAGGTCTTTTGAACTCCTATAAACAAGGAATTACCCTACTTGCAAAGTGGTTGGTTCAGCATTTAGATGCCTCAAATATTATGGGGATCCTCCTCCAATTAAGGCTTCATCTAGCATTTCCTAAAAAGAAGCCCTTCTGGAAAGGCATCCATTTCATCAATTGGATCCTTTTCCCCCTCACTATTATTTTTCCAGGATCTCAAGTTTTCAAAAGCATCTGGAGGGCCTAGCAAATTCTACACACTCACATTGACTGAACTAACATTAAGATCAACCCTACTATCCTCTCTAGATTGTGTTCATGGTGGTTGCCTCTATCGCCCGCTCCCCTAGCTATCACAAATGCTAAGGTGGCTACCTCGTGGTATCGAAATGGTGTCATTTCCTTGAATTGTCATAGGCTGGCTAGTCGTTGGATTTTGGGGGTCGAGTTTAACACTTTGTATGGGGAGTCACCTACAATGAACCATTGCCTAGTTTAGATTTACTCTTTTCTCCATGGTCACTAGCAACTTGATGTTATAGTGCAAAGCCTTTTTCATGGCCTTCAATGGCTTAATGGGGTTAAACTCTTACCCTACCGACCATTTGTCCCCTTTCATCTCATGCATGACTCATCTGAAGTCATTCAATGTTGCAATAAGTATTGGCACAAACAAGAGTCAGAAACATTTTGGATCCCTCTCTTCCAACATATTTGGAAACTTTCAACCCTCCCCAAAATTAAGCAGTTCCTCTAGTGTCTCCTCCATCATGGTCTACCTATTGGAAAACGGTTAGAATATTTGGGGATTCCCAATCCCAATTGCCCTCTTTGGTGCACAAAATGACTTTGTCCATGTATTTTGGCATTGTCCCTTTGCTCAACATGTGTGGCAGTGGGCTTCCAAAGCTTTTCCATCATGCAAGCTATCTCAAGCGGATGCCATATTCGGATTCTTGAACATTACTTCTGCTAATCTTAATTTTCTGTGGAAAGTTATAGCCCCATTATTTTTTATTATATTTGGAAGCGAAGATGCAATGTTCTATTTCAAAAGATAGATTATTCTAATAATTATTTGCTCACCAGGTTGGAGAAGTTGCAAATCTTTCTCCTCACCCATTTTCAACTCACATCTCAAGCATCCAAGTTCAATCTGGATAGTCATCAATTGTTTTATCTCTTGCAGCTATGGGAAAGACCTGTGTGTTCCAGTTACACTTAGCCTCAGTAATCTCTACAAGGAAGCTTTCCCTTTTCATTATGTGGAGTCACCATTGGAACTCTCTATCCTTAATTGAGAGCTCTTTGCCTCATCTAATGCTATATCATTTTATTTTGTAATAAACCAGTATGTGTGGACATTTGGTTGTGACCCTCCCTTCTTAATACTCGTTTATTTATAAGGTGTTTCCTGAGTTTCATTCACAATGCTCTCAGTTTTTATGACTTATTCAAGTTATTGTAATTGATGCACCTTTAATTTTAATAAAACTTCTTTTCAGGTCTGACACCCTGAATCTATACATATACATTGAAATGGTCTCCTTACCTTGCCTCATATTATTATTGCCTTATTCTCAGTGTCTGCATTGTGCATTAAAATCATACTTGTCTTCTCCCGCTCTGAATCTTCTCAAAAACTTCATTTCATTGTTAAGTGGCCAGCAAGCAATCAAGATTCATGGCATCGGCATGACACAGACCACAGAAAACAGGGAGTACGAATGAACAGGGAAATCACAAAAGGGGTACTTTGGTAACCGAAGGCCTGAAGGGCCAAGTTTGGTCATACGGAAATCAAGTTTGGAACGGGGCATGCGAGGCAAACATTGCATTTGCATGGATTGGCCTTTGGGATCGTCAAAGGTTCCGCCACGACTCACGCAGTCACGCGTGTCTATTGGTCATTGCTGGTTCTTGCTCTTTTTCTCTCTCTGTTGGAAAAGAAAAAAACAAAACAGCGTCATGGGTCATGGGTCATGAACATGATGACGGATAAATGCCTGTTCAATTTTTTTAAGAAATCTGTTTGCTTATGGGCCAATGAAGCCCACCAGCACATGGCCAATGGCCATATGCAACCTCATGGTGCTCTGTTTTTACTTTTTCCTTCATCATGACTATATGCAAGCTCAAGCTCAAGGTGCTCTGTTTTTACTTTCCCCTTCATCATGTGATGTGAGTTACTAGGCTGTGCCTAGTCTAGTTAAGTTGTGTCTTCTTATAATGTGGTTGTCTTCAATATGGCCCTATGGCACTACTCACATTGTCATTGAACAAAAGTATTAGTAGACCTGATTTATTATAAATTTGGTTGAGGCTTGAGGCTTAATTTCATTTTTAAAAAGATTGAATTGAGTAACAAAAGGGTTTCATTTTATTGCTGTCATTTTGGTTGTTGCAAAAATTATATGTTTAGGTAGATTATGGTTCTTGAGTAAGGAAATGGATTCCATGCACTCGATACCTTTGCAAATTTTCTTGCTTCAGTGTAATGTAATGGTGATATTGCAATCTTTTGTGAAATTTTTAAGCATTAACAATATTTTTGGATTTACATTGTACTTGTTCTATATTCTACAACATTTTTTTATGATATATGAGATTTAATATTTTTTAAAAAACTAATATGTCCCCACCTACGAACCCTTCCCCACTTTATCTTGAGGCACACATACCCAAATATGTTCAGAATCACGAATCCTCTTTCCTCGCTTCCACAAATCAGATTCTTTTGATGCATAGCATGCAGCAAATCACACTAGTGGTACAAATCAATGGCTACCAAGATGTCCCTAAAAACAATGAAGCTGCTCTGATGCAAGCCGTGCTGCTCTGATGCAAGCCTTGCACAGCAGCCAGTTTCTGTAGCCATAGTTGCAGGGAGTGATGCTTTCCGATTACACAAATAGGTAAAATATTCATGGAGTTAATTTATGGCCATTTCTTACATCTTATAATGATGATGATTTATTATTTAATTCTTTGCTGGTGAGTGTGGAATTGATCTCAAACCATGGTGTGACTATCATGGGTTACGGCACTTCAGAAGAAGGTGAATTCATGGGAAACAAATTGGGGTGATGAAGGATACATCAAAATGCAGCGGAACGTTCAAGACAGCAGTGGACTCTGCCGAATTGCAAAGATGGCCTGTTACCCTTCCAACTGAACCCACTTTCTCTTACCTACAAAAATCAATGCAAACTTGCTATATTCTGCTTTATTTACTTATCTATGTCTTTTGGTAGTTTTTTTTGATGCTCTTCGCCAGTGTGCAAGCCGTTTTCTTTTCTACCAGAGTGAAGGAAGTTAGCTTGTCTTATTCTATAGTAATTATAATTCTTACTGTTATGTATTCATCAGAACATTTTTATATTATATAAATTATTATTTTAATTTAAGATTAGATATAAAATGTAAAAGCTTATACTGATAAAGAAAATTCTATTATCTTTTTTATTACAAAATATAATAATTTCATAATTTGAGTTCTATATTAAATTATTAATATAGCTAAAGTTTCATAATACTCTATTGAGGCTGAATAGATAATGATAGTAATGCACTTTTACAAGTTTAAAAACAAAGTACTTAACCTACCTTTTATGTATCTTTGTTAAGAAAAACTTTTTATAATGAAATAGAAGCAATTCTTTCCTTCTTTGGAATGAAAATTTTTTTATATGTTATTCTCTAACTAGAAAAATTGAAGCTAGATAGTTAGATAGATGGTGGACAAAATAGTAGTAGCAATCATGTTTAAAAGAAATTAGGGCTTGGCTTCCAAATATCATTACTTGAAACTATTGTTGATTGGTTCATAGCTTGTTGGAGATATCAAGCAATATATTATCACTTGAATTTTTAAAGAAAATATTGCTCATGGTCATCATGCAATCATGAGTAGAAAAATCTTCTTTCTAATGATTTATTTGTTTAGCATTATTAAAATTGTGCAATAATAAGCCTTGCTAGTAAAAATGTGAAATGTAGATATTCAAACAATGACACTAATGGTAAATTATCTAATTTTTAAATAATTGTTAAGTGTAATTAAGGTCTGTTAAGTAGTAAAGGAGCCATAATACTAACACATTGCATTTTGAAATTGAAATGTGTAAATCAACAAAGTGTCAATCATCATTAATTGCAATTTTTAAGGGATTGTTTTGTTTCAACGTTCAAATAGGGCCCAAGAATTCTAGCACTTAGAACAAATGTTTGGATAGGGCCTCAAAAATATCTGCAATCTGAACATCAAGAGGGACCAACTATCATCATTGTTTCATTTGTAGAAATTTGTGTACTAAAACATCTAATATTACCCAAAGAAAAGGGGCGATAGATCAAAATGTGAATTAAGCTAAAAGTCCCAAGTCATGAGTGCTCTTGTTTAAGCATTCAATCTACCCATGAAGGTCAACTAAGTAGGAGCTCCAAGAGAAGCCAACAACTAGAGGAACCAAAGTAACATTTGTATAGGTGTGGCTCACCATTCTATGGCCTACAACACTACCACTATTAATGACATCCACCTAAGGGAGAAGAAGCTTGGGCACCAAAACCCAAGAATCCCATTAGGATAAAGGTTGGTCATGAAGCCAATATTCAAGATCCTGCAATAATTTATTACCACATGTTGTTATAGAAACCAATGAACATCAAGAAGCACCTACTATCACCATCATGATCAATGTATAAATGGATTGGAATTTTACTAAGATCAACCATTGCTCATCATTGAATAAGATCACTACAAAACATGAAATCCTTAAGGAAGAGCCTAAGATTTGATTACATCACAAAGATAGCCATGCTTACTAAGGACACTTACCACCAATGCATGTCATAATCACAAAGAACATGCCATTAGGAAAAGCTAGGATCACCATAGGTTGAAAACCACCAATAGTTGAAGAACACAATGACTAAGAACATGTTGCAAACCCCATAATATGATATTGACCATAATGTAGAATTAGTTATAAGCTTTGAAAGGATCCCATGGTACAGGATGGAGACCAACTACAATGCATAAAAATGTGTCAACCACAAGAGAGTCTTGCTATATAGGGAACATAGTTCATTGAACCTTGCATTATCATAAAGTGTGGCATAGACCTACAATAAGAGGATAGAAGAGCCCACAAGGACATCAAATAACTGATACTCCTTAGTACATGAATTGCTTAAAATAATTCACATTACATAAATATGATAAAACATACATGGATTAATGACTACATTGAATAAGCATAACATACAAAATAGGTGATGCTACCTAGGCATAGTAAGCTAAAGGACATACTACCTGAGCCCATCATTAGTTTGACGTTTTAGATCATCAGAACCAAGGGTATTAATTAATGCCTTTTTACTCACTCAAATATCTAACGAGATTCAAAACTGAACACATTTAAAGTTTTATCTATATAGCTTGTGTAGGATAGGATGTGAACATTATTGATGGGACGCAATATCGTGTACACGATATTGCGGTGTGCTGCCAAGTCTATAATAAGAGGCGGCTCTCCCTTGTTTCTCATCTAGGCCTAGACCATAGTGAAACTCTAGCACTTTTCCCTCTCCATAGAAATATTAATTTCCATGTGCCCGCAGTAGGAACTCCAAAGTGAACGGATCTTTATTCGACCAGACATTGTACCTGAACACAAGTTTGTGTATGGCAATAAAGACGAACTTCTTGGATAAACCTTGCAGTGCATGGAATAGGCTAATTAGGAATTTTATTTACTATTTACCATTTAAATGCTTTATGAGTTATTAAATCTCTCTCAACCCTTCTCTCCTAGTTAAGTGCCTTAGTACGACTGCTTTGAGCACATGCATTACGTGTGGTGATCCCAGCAACGACTAGCGTTTGGTAACCACGGTTGCATTGGTTCAGGGTGTGAACGGTAAGTGGGAATGGATGCTGATGCTAGGTTAATTTAGACATAGTTAGTTAGTTAAAGTTAGGAATTAGCCCCTTCAACCCTTCACCTCACTAGCATAGGAGATAAAACACAAAAAGACATAAAAATCATATACCTCAGACTTACTTAACCATACACCATGACAACTACAAGTAAGTTTAGGAAGATAATGAATAATTAACCTTAAGTGTTCCATGAGGCGTGTAGGCACTTAGTCTGCAGAGTTCGACCGAATTGCGCGTGCTATGCTCATATTCATATGGTTGAGTGTAGGGGCACCTCACCACTCATCATTGGCACCATTGCCAAGGACTAAGTGTTTGTGTGCTAAGTAGAACATAAGAGATCATTCACATCATTGGGAGCTTAAACAAACCTTAGGATTAATTAAATAAAAAATTATATAACGGTAAAACAGCACACCGATAAATAACAATGTCTTCTTCTTCAAACAAGAGCATTACACCACCTAGGGATCATACAAAAAATAGTCGGTAGTCTAAAACACATAACCGAAATATGCCAACTCCTCAACAATACTGAGTGGTATATACTCATCCTGATGAGTATATACCCAACTTTACCTTTATCCTCCATCAAGATGAACAGCTGCGATGGAGAGACTTGCAAGGTAACATTGTGTTACCTTCGAACCGTGTAGTCCCCAACATGCCCCTCTGTGTTTTGGCACAGATCGACATGACTCGGCTCTATGCTAAATACATTGTGGAAGATTTTGACATGAGGGATTACCATCCCACAGCTTTACAACGTATGAGGAACTTAAGGCAGGAGAGCCAACATACACTGTTGAAGGGCAAAGAGGTCCCACACGTCCTAAGTGAAATTGGAGATGGTGAACCACTTATAATGGGTTCTCTATTGAAAGATGTTCCCCCTCCTAATGATAGTGAGGAGGTGGGGTATCAGAACCTATGCTTCATGATACATAACCCTAGTTCTGATCCTCGTGAACACTAGCTATTCACTGAGGGAACAACAACACATGACAAGGATGGACACTTAGATTGTCATCACGATCAGGGCCGAAGTAGCAAAAAATAAGGTAAGAAACATCATCATGGAAATGGTTCTCCTTCTTCTTCACCTTCATCTCATCACTCACCCTCTCCTTCCACATCTAGGCGTAGGCATCACGAGCACAACAGTGAGGATAGAGGTAGACAAAATGAGAGACTTTGACGAGAGAGTTGATAGAGAGGATAAGGGCATGAACAAAGGGAAAGTAGGGAACAACGAAAACATCATAGATGTCATGAAAGAGATGATCATGATGAACCCTACTTGCCACCTGAAGCATGCTAGATATAATGGAGGCTGTTAGGATACCAACAAGGAGTTTAAGAGATAGTCGGATCAAGCATTTAGACATGAACAATATCCCATACTTTGAAGGGGGATATAATGCTGATTCGCAGAATCATTTACAAGCATTCCATGATGCCTGTGCCTTACAAAACATAGAAAATAAGTGGCAAAAACTAAATTTGTTTCCTAGGATACTCACAAAGGAAGCAAAGGTTTGGTACCAATCCTTAGAACTAGAAACCATTAGGATGTGGACTATGATGTTAAAGTTATTCAATGATAAGTATCAAATGTACTCCAAAGTGTCTAACTTGCATAAAAAAATCCAAGGATGGAAGCAAGGTACTCATGAACCCTTGGATGCTACCATGGACCGCTACTATGCATTTTTACATCGTTGCCTAAGCCATGGTTATGCACAGCGGGATCAACTCCGCCACATCATAGATGGGCTAAGGTATGAAACTAGGAGAACCCTCAGGACTTATGCCCAAGGGTGATTATCAGAACTTAGATTCCATGAAATTCATAGGCTATTGGATCAAGTAGCCAAAGAAGAAGATGAAGTATGAAAAAGAGAGAGTGCAGATGAATACAACCGCGATCCCTCCCTTCAAAAGAAGGGAGTGAGATTTTGTGATGAGGAGGATGAGTAACCACTCGAAGAGTTGGTGAATAAAAAAACCTTGCCGATTCAAAAGTTAACAACTGAAGTATTGGCTAAGGTCGATCAATTGTGGGATTTCTTAGACTCTAGACTTGAAACCGTCCTAAAAATTGTAGAGGAGTCTAAGGAGGAACAAAGTAGTGACAAGAACAAGACAAAGCAGAGAGATTCAGGCCTTGCACATAACAAGGATAAGGGGAAAACAACTATCTCTAATGAGGTTTTGGATTCTGACATATAAGATGATGGTGGATGTGAGATCTGCCTATATGACCATCCTAAGGGATGTTGCTCAATCATATCACATCTACAAGAGTTTGGGGTGTATGCACTCAACTTGAGACTCAACAGACGGCAAACACCCCAAAGGTTACCTTATCCCCAAGGTAACCCAAGATAGTTCCACCAACCATTGATGTACTATGCAAGTGGAACTCCATCACAACCCATTGGGCAACATCAACAGTGGTAATA
>MNCI01038293.1:707024-722930 GCA_015680685.1 Gnetum montanum | reverse complement strand
AGCAGAGCGCAGATTTGAGCATCGGTGACAGGAAGAATCTTTCTGCTGAAAAGACTTTATCGATCAGACACAGTTGATTGGTAGAGGTTGGAGCTTGGCCTGCCGTGTATCTAAGCTTAGCCCACAAGGTAGATCGAATTTCTGTTCAGACCGTTTTGCTTGTTGTTTTGTGCTTGTTTCACACGCTGTAATCGGGGATTCCCCAGTGTAATTTCTCATACGAGATATACATCTGTGAGTCAAAGTGTAGATCTTGAAGTACATGTTTTTCTTTTGCCAGCCTCCTATTATCGTACTTAGCATTATCGCTGTCGCAATCCGATTGCATCGTTTTTTCCTTTGTTTTATCCCCCCGCGAAATCAGACCGCTATCTTTTACGCGCTTTGCATTGTTTTACTGACCCGTAAGTCCCTGTCTGATCGACAAGACCGTTCAGGGCGCCGCGGATTCGTTTTTCCAGCATAGCCCTCGCGCGGATCCGTGGCTAAAACTGTGTACGTCGGAATATTGGTCGGTATTTCCAGCTGCCGACATTTTCTGTCGCTACAGGTCATCCCTGAGTTGAGGAACTACACAAGTCACACATTAATTATAACGTTTTCAAGTTAAAAGGGGTCACATGTTTCCAAAAGTTGGAAAACCATGAAGTGGATGAATGGGTGGATGACGTAGACTCACTACCGATATTATGAGGTGAAAGAAGATGCAAAAACCAAGAACAAGCATGCAAGGACAGAAGCGAGGTAAAATAAGTGGCTATTTTCAATGACCCATCGCAACAAAAACCATCCACGCCAAACCTGATGACAATAAGACGGCTGATTAGCGATCACGTAAAAATGAAACACACACATACGTATAAATAAAAAACAACAAAGAAATGGAAAAATAATTAAAGAAAGGAAAAAATTAACAAGAATTGGTAAATGTATGAACGATGTTGAAAAACAAAAAGTGTAAAAAAAAAATTCCAAAAATAGTGAGGAGCATAGTGGAATGGGTTAACTTGGAAGATGGTCTCCCCCACGACTAGCAGAAAGGAGGAGACACAAAAATGGAACAAGGTTGTCCTGGTGATGATGAGGTGGTAGCACTAGTTAGATGGATCCCATAGAAAGGTTTGAGTTCTAAAGGCTCTTGTTTGAAGCTTTCAGAGGATTGCAACTTTCCCCAGTAGCCATGGTCATCAATAGTGGAGACTTGTTGATGAACCTCTTCCATTTCATCCATGCTTTCTACATAGGCCCGTACAAGCCCCTTAGATGGTTCCATGCACAATGTGCTACTAGTAGGATCAACTATCAATCACTAGGTGCCTTCTTGAGTTGTGGCTGCTACGTACAAGCACTATTGAATTGGTGATTCTTCGGTACACTAACTGCATGCTTGAATGGATGTCCACTTGGCGGACCATAACTGCTGCACACAGTTGCACCCTGAGTCACTGTACACAATGCATGGAATGTACTTCTTCTTACTCGTTCCAAAAGGATTTTCCTTTCAAATTTTAAGGGAAAGATCTTGGAGTCCTAGTCTTACATCCACCGTGCTCAGCCAGGCTCTTCCCATTATGATTGGGAAGTTCCCCTTGCAATTTTTACCACTGATGACAAAGAAATCAGCAAGATAGGATGACCTACAAATGATGATCACAATGTCCTCCACCACTTCCAAGGGAACAATGATGGACTGGTCTGCCAGTTCGAGCCTTATGTTGTTCTTCTTTAGCGGGGGTAGGTTCCAATTCTTGTACATGTCATATGAGATCAAATTGACTCCTAACCCCGAATCCAGAAGGGCTTGACATGGCTCATTTCCTACCACCTAGAGATAGATGAGGGGACTTCCCGGATTAGTCAATTTCCAAGGAAGGTGACCTTCCTTTATCCAGTCGGTCACTACGTGTGTCAACATGACCATTTGTACATTGGAGGATGTTGGGTTTGAAGGCTTCTCGAGCGATGGAATAGTGGAGGTGGTTTGTGACTCAGAGGCACTAGCCACAAGTGGGTGTGAGGGTGTGTGTACATTATTGGATCAAAAGAAGGAACATTTTCATGGTTTGGGTTCCGATCCATTCGGCTGAGGTACCGGTTGTATGTTGACAGCCCTTGTAGCATTGTGTTGCTGTGGTTGTGGTGGAATTTTCCCCTACATAGGTGGAGCAGGTGGTAGCTGAGTGGGATGTTGTGGAGGAGTGGTGGGAGAAGGTAATGGAGGATAGTAAAGATGTGGGCTTTTCCCCCTAGGTGATGGAGATTGTGGTCGAAAATATTCTAGGGGATGGTAATAACTCTGAAATGCAGCATGACTAGAAGAGTCTCGTAGAGAGACTAGTTCCTAAACGTAGTACCCATAGGGATCTAGCTGTCGGTAAGGGTACTGCTGCCTTGGAGGTGGCATCCCCCATGCTTGTGGGTGCTGCTGCTGCTGAAAGTGTTCATAAGGTTGCGATGGTGCTCCACTTGGATAATATCCTTGCTGTTGATGCAATTGCCTTGGGTTTCCTTATGGGTAAGGCAACCTTCGGGGTGTTTGCCTCCTTGCCAAGCGAGGATTCAACGCATACACCCCAGACTCTTGAAGATGTAACACTACGGGGCAACACCCCTTGGGATGTTCATATTGACATATGTCACATTCATCATCCTTCTCCGTGTCAGAGTCTACAACCTATTCTACTACAGCAACTTTGCCCTTACCCTTATGTTGGGCACGTTCAGCTTCCTTCTTCCTATGTCGATCACGATCATTACCTTGTTCTCTTTACTCTTCTGCAATTTTCAGCACACTTTGGAATCTTTCATCCAGAGAGTCCCACATCTTATCAACCTTTGTCGATATTTTAGATGTAAAATTTTGTAAGGGTAAGGTTTTTCAGTTCACCGTTGCTTCCAGTGGTGATTCCTTCTCATTTTTGCAAAATCAGACTTCCCTCTTTCTAATGGAAGGATCCTGGTTAAACTCTTCTACACTTTCCTTCTTTCTGAGTTCCCCCTCTTCTTTGGCCACTTTCTTGATTAGGCATTGTAGTTGATGGACCCTTAGTTCTGATAATTATCCTTGGGTGTACATGCCAAGGGTCTTTCTCATTTCAAAGTGGAGCCCATCAATGATATGGCAAAGTTGTGCCCGTCGAGAGTAGCCATGACCAGGACATTAGTGTAGCAGCGAATAGTATCTGCTCATGGCTACATCCAAGGGTTCATAATTACCTTGCTTCCACCCTTGGATCTTACGTCCTAGGTTTACCACTCTGGAGTAGGTTTGATACTTGTCATTGAAAATCTCAAGCATCATACTCCATCTTCTGATTGATTCCAATTCCAAAGACTGGTACCATCTTTCTGCTTCCTTGATGAGTGTGCGAGGGAAAAGGTTAAGCTTCTGCTAATAATTATCAATATTCTATATGGTGCAAGTGTCATGGAACGCTTGCAAGTGATTTTTTGGATCAAAATTGTATTCCCCTTCAAATATGGGGATGTTGTTCATATCAATGCATTTGATTCGGCTATCCTTCAAGTGTCTAATAGGGCTCTGAATTATCTTGATGATATGGAACATGCTCCGAGTAGCCAACAATGGCTCATCCGAGTCATAGTCCTATTGAGCACCACAGTTTCTATGATGATTTCGGCTGTCCCTCCTTTCATGATGGTGAGGCTCACGTGATTGGTCATGCGCTTCCTCACACCATTCCTCTTGGCCCTTATGACCACCACCACCTCACTCCTTTCTACCATGGTTATGATCAGAGTCTAAACTAGATGAAGGTAGTGGGGAGTGAGAGGATGGAGAAGAGGGAGAGGGATCGCCATCACCTTGGTGTCGATCTCCCCCTCTGCTCTGGCGGTGGTCACAATCTTCTTGTCCATCCTTTCTTCTGTTGTGACCTTTCCCACAAGATCCTTCATCGTCCTGGGGGTCTCGATCACTTGCTTGCTTATTCTGGATGATGGATTGGATGACTTGATGTCCTAGAGGAAGTTTGGCCAAATGGGAATCATGAAAGATGGGCTCCCCATCATCTTGCAGCCTTTTCAAGAATAAGGGGCTACTAAATTATTTTCCCTTCATGTGTTCATACTGTTCTGCCTACTGCTGATCTTGTACCTGTTGGGCCTCAGTGGGATGATAGGCTCGGTAGCCATGGTCCTCCATGACGTACTCCACACCACGGTCCTGGATGCCTAGTTTGGCAAGATTGTGAAATAGCATTCCAGGGGCCAATCGGTCAGGTGGTAGTATGATGTTGCCTTCCATGTCCCACCATTGTGAATGTTCATTTTAGTGTAGGATGAAGGTGAAGTTAGGGACATATTCATCTAGATGCTTGTATACCACCCGACATTCTTGTGGCACCGGTGGGTTGGATCCATCTCTCTTATGAGAAGAAGACATATTGGATATGAGATGATCCATTTAATCGGTGTACTTTACCTTTTTCTTAGTCTGCCTAGCATGCGTAAATTTTACTATCCTAGGTCCGTTCCAATGATGTGAATAATAAGTTTGCTAAGGTTAATTGGCACATGTAAGACTAAAATTCCCTGGCAATGGCACCAATGATGAGCGGCTAGGTACCCCTATGCCCAACCATGCAAATCACGGGCATTCACACACAACTCGGTCGAATTCCGTAGACTGTAAGCACTTTGCATACACTAAACCTTAACTAGCAAACCCTTGGTTAGAATGGTCGTTGTCTTCCCAACCTCACTTGTGATGTTCTAGTGGCGATGGTTAAGTGAGATTAAGGGAACTAATTTTTATGGCTTTTTACTTTATCTTTCAGCGTCTAATTAAGGTAAGTAAAGAATGAAATATTATATAATCTATGATTATCCTAATCTATATCTCAACTATTCCTAGCATAAGTATCTGATCCCATCTTCTAGGCACGTCCTGAGCACCCCCTAACCACTACTAGGTTACTAGACGTTAAGCGTCACTAGGCTACCAAGCGTTGGGTTCACGTTTGAGATGGTCGTACTTATGGTTTCTACGAACTATGAAAGAGCGATAGCGATAGAAATAACAACAACAGAAACTTAAGTAACTAACAAAGCATAAAGATATTAAACTATTAAATGCATTAAATAATGAAGTCCAAATGCTGTAAGGATTGCTTGAAAAGCTCGTCTTTATTACCATTCATGCCAATGGGCTCAGATACATCAATGCTCGAATAAAGAGCCAAATAACTTTCTTACACCGACTACAGGCACTTGGAAAATATTCTAACTCTTGTGGAAACAAACTACAAGAGCTTTGCTACAACTGAAAAAAAGGT
Source organism: Gnetum montanum (assembly GCA_015680685.1). NCBI lineage: Eukaryota > Viridiplantae > Streptophyta > Gnetopsida > Gnetales > Gnetaceae > Gnetum > Gnetum montanum. The sequence continues at coordinate 717,633 of MNCI01038293.1, read as the reverse complement.
ACCTAAGAGAGGCGGAAGCCCTCTTATTTATAGGCTGGAATAGGCTCCGTGTAAACGAGGCCACATCAACGCATGGAAGGATGTGTCAATAGGGCTGCATATACGAGGCTGTGTATACGAGGTCCCATATATGCGGCCTAGTAAACACATCAACCATTTGACACTTCATCAACAACTAAACTACACCACCATAGAAAAAGAATTGATGGTAATGGTGCTTGCTCTAGAGAAGTTCAAGCACTGTGTGCTTGGATACGAAGTGTTTGTGCACATAGACCACAGTGCCATGCACTTCTTGATAAACAAGCCAACAGTGAGCCCTCATGTCATATGATGGCTGGTAATCTTATAGGAATTTGATCTTACAATGGTATATCAAAAGGGTACTAAAAATGTGGTTGCTAACCACTTGTCTTAGTTACGATGGAATAACAAAGAGAAGGAGAACCCACTATTTGATATGTTTTCTAATGAACTCCTCTTGGCTAGGGCTATAATTGAATAATTGTCCAATAATCCTAAATGGTGTGATGGCATGCTCATCTATCTTCTCACTTAGGAGATGCCACAAGGGTTGGATCACTAGAAGAAACAATAGTTTTTTTACAAGGTGAAACGCCTCATGGAGATCAATGGACACCTCTATAAGGTGTGCATCAATGGCCTTATTTAATGGTGTGTCCCTAATGCTGATCAACTACGTGTTCTCCAGGATGCTCATGAAGGTCCTTGTGGGGGCCACTATGCTGGGAGATGCACAACCATTAAAATTCTAATGGTAAGGTTTTAGTAGCCCATAATCTTTAGGGATGCTCACTGATATGTCCACTCTTGTGAATGCTACCAACAAGATGGTGTAATAACTATTTGAATGGAGGGACCTCAACAATCGATTCAACCACTGGAATCCTTTAACATCTGGGGCATTGATTTCATGGGTCCCATCACACCCATATTAAATGAAAAGGCATACATCATAGTCACTATTGACTATTGTACAAAATGGGTAGAAGCAACAACCATCACCAACTATAAATCTTATAATGCTACTTAATTTGTACAAAAAAATGTTATAAATAAGTTTGGTGTGCCATGTGCATTAATTTCTAATAATGGAACTCACTTTACAAGAACTACTTTTTGGAAGCTCATGCAACACTTGGGAGTTGAACATAAACTCACAACACCCTACCACCCCTAAGCCAATGGTCAAGCTAAGGTTACTAATAGGGAAATCACAAGAATTCTAATAAGAACTATTGGCAAATATAGGAAATATTGGAGCACGAAACTCAACGATGCTCTTTGGGCCTACAGCTGAACATGGAAACTTCTTATAGGCTATTCTCCATATGAGTTGGTGTACGGGAAATGACCAACACTTCCTATTCAATCTAAGCTTTGCACACTTTTAATAGTTTGTGACCTCAACCTTGACTTAAGTCTAGTACAAAAAGAAAGATTAATGAATCTCAACTTGCTAGATGAAAAGCGATCTAATAAGCTACACAAGGCATTAACAAAAAGCACCATGACCTTAAAATCAAGAAAGTCAAATTTGAACCAAGAGATAAGGTTCTCTACTGAAATCCCACACATAAACCTCAATAAACTAAGTTCCAAACATTGTGGAAAGGACCTTATATAATTTACAAAAATTTTCCTTCTAGGGCCATGATGATCTACAAACCTAAGAGCCCAAACAAGAAATAGTTGGTCAACATACAACAAGTCAAACCTTTTCACGAGCATATGCCAGCTAATATAAAAAAAGGCTCATCAGATGGATAACCATGCTCAATATTTTGGACCTCCTCCTTCCAACTTATTCTTGGGGAAGATGGCCATCCATGCTAACCATATAAGCAGCTCCTCAGTTTTTCACCATTTTTATCTTACACATTTTTATTTTGCACCTTGTTGCTTTTACAACTTTTTGTTTTACACATTCTTTATCTTACACCTTTTTATTTTTACATTATTAATTTTTCAAAAATTTTTATTTATAACATCATTAGTATCTTTTATTTTTCTTAAATATTTTACACTTTCTTATATATTTCCCTTTATCTTGGATGTGATTTTCTTATTATGTTTTAATAATAACGTGTTGTGTTGATAATTGGATATAGTGTGTTTGATTGATGTAGGCATGTGCTATTCAGTTATTTGATTGTTGGTGTTTGGATTCTAGCTTTGAATTTTGTTATTAATAATTAGGACATGGTTTTTTTCATGTAATAAGTAGTGAGTCCACGACATCCACCCATCCACAACTCTATGATTTTTCTTGTTCTAGAAATGTGCAATCTGTTTTTCTTTAATAAAACATTAATGAACTTATGACTTCAATAGTTTCCAGATTTGGAAAGGATTCACAGGTTGAACAGGGTACGACTCTAAGGGGATTCGGTACTCTTTGTACCTTTTTGCCTACCTAGGTGCATGTGTATTTTCATGGATTTCTTACTGTTTCATGTCAACCAATAAAAGGAAGTTGACAAAGTCTTTTCATGGTGTGTTTCTCATCATAAAGAAAACAATGGGAATTCAAAGCACATCCCTTAGAAAAAATAAATGGACTATAAGCACTAGTTATGGGATGAGAAATGTTACCCATGCCTAAAGGTCCCCTCTAACTAAAGCCCTTCCTCACTTCCTACTTCTCTTTTCTTCTCTAATAAGAAACAATGGTTGTTTTGTGGAAGCACTCTTATGTCTCAGGGGGATGGATTGGTCTTAGAATGACAATGCAAAGTCACTGAACGTGGTTTGTTTTGGTCTAGACTAAGGATGAATTTTATCAAGTCATTTAACCACAAAATCCACAAGGGACTTCATGTGACCTTAATCAAGAACTCCATTACACACACACTCTCATCCATCTATGCTTTCCATGTCTCACTTCATTTCCAGTTTCATGTTCTGGTTCAATGTCTTGGTCTAATGTGTCAAAATTCTTAAGTAGTTTCTTTTGAGTTTTTGTACTTAACTTTCTATAACCATTAATTATCCATGGGAACCATGAACTCCTTAGTTTGAAGTTATGCAAGAACAATAAAAGGCATGTGCCTGCTTTGGTGAGTACCCAATTGCATATCTTTTAGTTGGATTAGTTAAGTGCTTTACCCTTAGACATCCTTACAGTTAAATCATTTTGTTTACATCATCAATGACATCCAATTATGTGCATCTTCACAATGTTTTTAGTGAAATTTTTTATTGTTACTATTGTGAATTCTTAAACCCTCTTTAGGCATTTCATTGCATTTAGACTTTTCCAAATTGTTAATGTTCCACTTATCCGTTTTACCCTATTAATCAACTTTTCCACTAACACTATTAACTAAATCAATTCATCATAATCACAACTTAGCCAAGTGTAACCATCGACGAGCTAAGGAACTTCAAAGTTATATGTTACACATTATATACTAATCTATGATTGTGTTGTGATTGTAGTTGAAAGCACGGACTAGAAGCAGGACTGTCTTCACCAAAGGATAAGTAGCAACACCATGTGACGAGGATTATTCATGATCATTGAATCTTCTCCCTTGCTCTTCAGCTACCAAGAGGAGTTGGATGTTAATTTTCTCCAAGGTGTTCACTTCTCTTATTATGAACACCTAATTTTGTAAAATATTGTAACTTCGTACACTCGAACACTCAAAGTCTATTTGTTCCATCTAAGTCAGTTTGTATGTCAGTCAATACTTCCATACCTACCCAATATTTTATAAGGAACTTGTTCCTCCTCCTCTTCACTCAAGGATGAGTTTTCATTCAGTTGTGAGGGTATGATAAATCATGTTTTGATCTATTTGATATCAGAGCCCAATATGCAATATCGAATATCTGATATCACAGGGTATATGCCAGCTTATAAATATAGCACTTAGGCTCACAATTTTCATATAGTTTTTCATCAGTTTTTTCATAGAGTAACGAAGTTCTTGCAGTTTAGTCATTCTAGAGTTAGAATATTTTTGAGTGCCCACAACAAGAGTCTACGTGTGTACGAACCTTTATTCAAGCATTGATGTACCTAAGCACAATAGTGTGATGGGAATAAAGACAAGCCCTTTTGATAATCCTTATAGCACTGAGAATAGATTAATGTTTCCTTTAATACATTTGTTCTTCATGCACTTTTCTTTAATGCATTTTCGTTAAGCAATTAATTCCCAGTTGTTAGTGAACACAATCATGACCACTTCGAGCATTCGTGTAGTACTTGGTAACCTAGAAATTCTTAACGTTTGGTAACCCAACAATGCTACATGCGTTCAGAATGTGTCCAGGGAGTGGGAACGGGTACTTGTGTTAGGCTAGCTAGGCAATAGATTAATTAGATATTAAATTCCTCTACCATTCATTCTTGTTCTAGGCAATTAAACTTATAAAATACAAAATGATAAAAACATATACCTCAGTTGCACTTAACCATATACTTGTACCTCATGAGTGGAACTAAGAAGATAACAATCATTTTGATTAGATTTCACGTCTTAGAACATGTGTACTTAAGAACTTAAGATCTACGGAGTTTGACCGGATTGCACATGAACACTTGCGATTCATATGGTTGGGTGTAGGGGTACCTTGTTTCTCATCAATTAACATTTCACAAGATCTCCTTCCTACTACTAAAAGAATCTATGAGACACTTACATTCTTATTGAAGATAAACTTATTGGAGAAGGAATAAATCATTAACAATTCAGTAGGAGTTAAACAAGGTTTTCCTTTGTTCCCTACTCTTTTTGGCATATTTATAAATGAATTGGATAAATGGATGTAAAATTCCTCTAACCATGTTATGTTAGTAAATGAATTATTTTTGAACATGCTTTTCTTTGTAGATGATTTGGCCTTGATTGCAAAATCAACTACAAGATTGAATTATATGCTTCAAATCCTCTATGACTAACATTCTAATTTGTGGTACTAGAAATAGAAATTATAATTTTTTCCTTAGGGAAAAAATACTAGATATATGTGAATCTTAGAAATATTTAGGAGTTGTATTTGCCAATAACTATAGTTAGAATATCCTTATTTCTCAAAGGGTTTCAAGCAACATGAGAGCTCTATTTTCTCTAAGAAATAATTGTGGTAGGAAACAAATTTTAGCATGAGAGATTAGAAAGAAACTTTTCACAATCTTGTCCAACCTATAATATTATATGGGTGAATTGCATGGGTACCTTATCTTTCCATGCAATTGGAAAAAATTAGAGCATGTTTATAAATAATTTATTGTATATGAATTTCAAGTGAAAATGTAGACTTCTTATGACATGTTGCTTTTGAAAGAAGATTTGCTTCCTCTTAAAATTGAAGCCCTTTATCAATTTATTGCTTATACTCAAAAGTCTAAGTCACATGGAGGAAGTTAATTATGCTAAGAAGATAATGAATGCTACACAAGAAAATGGATGGTTTCATCAAGGAAAATTATGGCTTCAATCATAGAATATTGTAATAAAGGATCTTCCTTAAACAAAAGTCTCTTCTAGAAGACTATAAAAGAAAAGGTCTTGGATAAAGTTTGGTTAAACATGTCAAGAAAAAATTATTTTTATTTACATTCTATTAGAGAAGGTTTGTTAGATAATACTCAAAAGTATTTATTCTTAGCTATTCCTATTCCTTTAAGGAATCAAATTACTAAAGTAAGAATGAGCTCTCATCATCTTCTTATTGAGATAGGTCATGGATTAATTTATTGAGGGAAGAGTGTATGTATAGATTGTGTAAACAAAGCATAGAGGATGAAGAACATATCTTTTTATTCTACCCATCTTTGGCTCACATTCAAATGAATTATAATATTAATTTTAATTTGATGATTGTTTTCTTTCAAATTGACCCTATGTGCTTAGGGCATTACATTAGTAATATTTTCAACTTTTTTAAAAAAATTTTTGAGGCTTTGTAATTGTCCAACAAATCCTTTGCGATTTCTTAGATATAATAGAAATTTCTAGTTTCTAGTATCTTTTCTGAGAGCCCAACAAATATCATCATTATCATTCTAGCCTTTCAACAAAATCAGGGTCAACTTCATGAGGTTTTTTTTAAAATTTTATTTTCTTGTATATGAAGAGTTAGATCTTTGTTTATTTCCTGTCTTTTTTGGTGGTCATTGCAGTAGCTTTCTTTGATCAATGACATAACAACCTTTTTTTAAAAGCATATGATGTTGAGAGTGTAGGCATAGCCACTCGAAGAGGTTATGCTTTTGCTCATCCACCAACTCTACCCAGACCTTGCTTAGTAGGATGATCATTGTGGCTTTTGATAATGATCATTTATATGATGTTTGATGAGTTATCATTTTGTTGGCCATGATATTGTAGCTATGATATCGCGTACACGATATCGTAGCCTATTTCCTCATCTATAAATAAGAGGTAGACAAATCTGGTAGGCAATTTTTTAGAGTTATTAAATTTAAGTTTTCAATAAGTTTTTAGTACATCATTTTTTCCTCTCAACCCTTTTCTCCTAGTGTATGCCCTCAGTGTGGTGATTCTAATTGTATGGCATCCTTATTCGAGTGTGACGTACTTGGACACGCACATGATCGACAATAAAGATCGAGATTACTTCATCATTGCAACATCCACTTAGCTTATTTATTTATTTATTATTTACTACTTTCTTAGTTAATATCTCTCTACCCTTATCTTCCAGTAACGTGGAATGAGTACAACTTAATCACGAGCATTTATGTGTGACTACTTGGTAACCCAGTAGCGTACTTAGGCCATGCGGTTGGTAATCCCAGTGGTAGTCGTGCATGAGGTCCAAGATGTGTACAGATGATTAAGGAACGGATGCTCATCGCACTTAGGCTAGTTAGATTTTCTCTCACTCTCTCCCTCTCCTAGTTAGTTGATTTCGTTTACCATCATACCCAGGAGTAGCATTAGTGTAGGAACACATCATACACCTCACTCTGGACTAAACCATACATAACAAAGCTAATACTAGTCCAGGTGGGAAGACAGTGAACTGTGATCTAAGAGTAACTGTCTAAATACCACAACTAGTCTATCTGCGGAGTTCGACTGAATTGTGCATGAAATGATCATATTCATATGGTTTAGTGTAGGGGTACCTCGCCACTCATCATTGGCACCATTGCCAAGGATGGTGCTAGTTATCTACATTAGTTATATCATGCAAGGTCATTGTATAGGAATTAACGATATATCTTTTAAGAAGAAATAATTACAAAAAGTCACATATAAATTCATACACAATTGCACACCCATGCCTCTCCTACAAGACTATGATAATGCCACATCTAGTGAGGCAATTCATTAGAGAACCAACGAATTATATGACAATGAAGATTGGAGTATGCAATCTGAGGTGGGGGTTTCTTATAGACATAAATGAAGGCAACATCGTCCCAATGCACGAAAGCATAACTTACTCAATGACGATGAACCCCTACTGGCCACTACAAGCCTAACGCAAATTCAAGAGGCTGTTCGAATCTCCCATAGGCATCGTAAAGAGAGCCGCCTACCCAGGCTCAATTTAAACAACTTTCCCAATTTCTCAGGAGTCTATGACTTAGATCCGTAGCAACATTTACAAGCCTTCTACGATGCCTATGCATGGAACAACATTGATAATGATTGGCAAAAACTCAAGCTCTTTCCTATGACACTCGTTGGCCAAGCAAAAGTATGGTATAAATCATTAAAACCAAATACAATACAATGTTGGCCAACAAAGCTAGAACTCTTTAACAGAAGATATCAAACCTATGCAAGAGCGTCAATCTTGAGGAAACAAATCCAAGAGTGGAAACAAGCACAACATGAACCCTTGAACATGGCCTTAGAAAGATATTATGCACTCTTAAACAACTGTCCAGGCCATGAGTTCTCTGAGGAAAGGCTAATGTACCATAGCATTGATGGACTTCATGATGAAACAAGAGAGACCCTAGGGATGTATGCCCAAGGACAACTATATGAACTACGAACCCATCAATTCCAAGAGCTTATTAAGCGGGTAGCAAAAGAAGAAGGAGAAATGGCTAGATGGGAGAGTGTTGAAAAACATCAACAAGACCAAAGTCTTAACTTAACAAAGGTCCATAATCATAAAAATGAGAAATCAACCTATCTCAAGTAGGAAGAACCATCTTTGCCAGTACAACAATCATTAGAGGAATTCGAGGCAAAGATCAATAAGATGTTAGAATGGACGCATAAAAAGTGTGGGGAATATATCAATATTATTGGAGATAGAGATTTGACAACCCGAGGAGCAAGACAAGTATCATTAGACAATTAGAAAGAAGGAATGAGGAAGATAAGAGCTCAACGGCCAATCATACATATGAATGCAACATTTGCCTATACAATCACCCCAAGGGCCAATGCCCAATCTTGTTACATTTATATGAGCATTGGGGAAGCATGTTACACCCAGATTTCGTACAGAGATACTGTGTTCAATCACAGTGGCAACAATCCCAGTTGTGGAAGAAGCCACCCCTAAACTAGAGACACCCTTCGCATCATTTGAGTTTAAATACTTGTCTAGTTCAACATCTTGTTTCCCCAACTAGGTCAACATACTCTATCTTGCCGCATTATCATTCTCCTCAATACTATTAGCCCATGTCCTCAACACAACCACCACCTTGTGTACCTTACACTTCTTCGAAATTTCAACATTCTCATCCCTTCCCTCCTTCTACGTCACCACCAACTGTTCCTGAAGTATTTGCACCACAACAACAATCCACGAACATTACTTGTGCTACTATTGCCAACAGCAGTGAGAGACCTAAGCAACATTGAAGATGTCCCTTCTTTAGACATGACCATAGGAAGGGACAACACAGTTCCAAGGCCACTACATTCTCTAACTCAGCACAAGTCCAACATGGTGGTGCATCCTTCTCCTCGAACCCAATGTCTCGTGTCACTTCATCAGGGCCACCAATTAACACTCCAACAACCATACATCCCAACAAATACAGCCATGGAGGGGGACATCCCGATCCTACCATCTTATGGTCTTAAGTATCATAGTGGGTCAACTCTTTACCTGGGAACCACATCTTATAAATTGCCCCACTACACTTACTACAATCAAGTGTGTGAACCCCAATGGGGTAAGTATGACCAAGTCTTGATACTTCCAACATGCAAGGATCCTCATCTTTTAATTATTAATCCTCACCATGCTCAACTTTTTAGTTATGGGGGATATCCCCCATTCTAATGACAAGCAAGATTAATAACTATTTTTTCATTTTCTTTAATTTTACAATTTTTTGTTTTCTAGTTTTTCATTTTTCAATTTCTTATTTTATCTTTTTGTCTTTTTGTCTTTTTATAAGTAACCTCATCTACAAATAAAACACTCATGTGGCTCGTTGGTTGAGGTGTGTTCTATGTTATCGAGTCTCAAACGATCAATTATTTGGACAGTGAGCCCATTACACCCACTCATCCATTCTACAAATAAGAGGTTCTGTTTGAGGGTACAGTGATATTCTTTACATTCTTAAAACTTAAATTTAATTTTGTGTTCATTGTACCCAGAATGGAGAAGGATGGGTCAAGAGGGAATGATTAGGGTGTGACATCAAGGGGACTTGCAAATTCTCATTGGTGACATCTGTGGGAGTTATCACGCAACAGGGTCGTACTAAGATCCTTGTAGATCTAATGCAAAATGGGAGTAAGAGTAATAAAAAGGCACTCAAAAATCCAATGCTATTCTAGGGGGTCCCACTAGAAAGACATGCATTCATGCCTGAAGGTTGGCAGCTTCTCTGGATTCAGCAATCGAAAAAAAAAAGAAAAAAAAACAAAGAAAGTACCACAAAGCAAAAATCACTCCTCCCTTGAAAAAAATGCCAAGTGATCGTACGCCTTGTTGTTATGGTACTCTCATAGTTGCTCATCATGGGATGAAACAATGCGGTGTCACTAATCAGAGGAATGGGCTTGGTCCTGATCTTTGAATGACGGGTTAATGACATATTAATCATGTTTTACATGCAGGATTCACTGTGCCCTAGGTCAGTTACCTCATGTCCCAATCTCTACAATCCCTTCTATAGTCCATCTCATCTCGTTGTTCATGTAATTGTAGCTCATGTCTCGTATAGCATAGAATTCTTACCTCATTCCGGTGGTGTCTACATGTGTGTGTTTTGTGAAACTAGTATGGATTACATTTAACCCTTCTAGTGCCTACGGACATTTTAAGGTGTGGTTACACAAGGGCATTATAGGTTAGAACTTGCTTTGGGGAGGACCCACTTGCGTAATTTTTGTAATTTTCACTCATAATACATCTTCCACACACCATCTAGTACCCTCAGTGTATTTTCAACGATATTCTTTCCCTTATTACTATCCCTCCGAATTCCAACATTCCTATGAACCATCACATGACCTTTTTCTCTCCCTTACCACCTGAGGCCCTTATTGATCAATTCCACCCATACATAATTATTCATGCCTTTAGAACTAGTTAAATTACCCTGGAACCCTTTACCACTTGTCCACATGTCCTTAGTTTCCATCATTCATTTCAGAAAAATCTTCAAAATTCA
>MNCI01038293.1:689727-706836 GCA_015680685.1 Gnetum montanum | reverse complement strand
ATTGCGCATCCCTTGCTTTCATACCTATATCTCGCTCGTTGGTCCTCCGATTTTCATTCTGTCTGAACCTACTTGAACTCGAAGTGTTCAGCTTAGTCGTGGGGGAGGGGCACACGTTGAATAGCGCATAACTTTTTTTGGAATTTTTCATCATCCAAAGGACATTATCAAGGGTAATTAGTTATAACATCAAGGATAATTGTGCCAAAAAATAATTTTATCCCCTTGGTTACACTGGAAAAATAGACTTGGAAACCACCTGAGCAAAAAGGACTCAATATTATAATCTTTCAAGGACATGTAATTAACATCACACGAAGATAAAAACAATTCCATTAAGGAAAACCAGTAAGGTATAACCTAACTTCGAAAACAACCTTACTAACGATTGGGCCCGTGTGATTGCAGATGGCCCCGAAATGCGAACAACATGAAGGTCTTGCTCAAGGTGGGAGAAAACGACCTAGGAGAGGCAAAGGACAAGTTCCTGCTAGATAGCATGCAAAGTAGGAGGAACAATCATTTAGCATTCACCAAGAGGACCCTACTATTGTACAATCAAGGTAGGCAGAAGAAGGAGCTACCGCAGCACCTAAATAGAGACAACATTTCATGTTGTCCCAAGATTATGTTCAGGCTATCCATGAAAGGTCCACATTCACTGCAGTGATTGTGGAATTAAATTTTGAATCTTTTATAAAATTTTCTCCAACAGCCATTAGGGATCACCTCAAAGGGTCCCCATTATGGCCTATCCTCTCTGAAAGCGGTGCCTGGTACTTAGGGGAAACGTACCAATTTTGGCACAACAGGGAACAAGGCACCACAGTTAACATTTGTGGTGTGATAGTTGATTTCTCTGTTCAGGCCATTTCATAAGTATTAAACCTGTAGAATACAGAGTCAAAGGTTGCTCAGTTGTCTATCCGTTCAGACCCTAATGCACGATGAGTTTGATTGGAAAGGGCATATGGCAAGGAGGATAAGACATTTGGAGAGTTGACAATGGAAGAGAGGATCTATTTCAAAATAGGAACTTATCACCTCTTCTCCAGGAAGGGCTTAAAAAGAATTTCAACATATGCGACAAGAGGATGTGGAGTGTTGATGGGAAAGGTTAATGCTAACCTGCCTCATCTATATTTTATGGAGATCTTAAGGGGGTTTGAAGAACAGAAGATAGGAAAGCTTGCATTACCCTTTCCTTGTCTTATCAGGAAGTTGTGTCGACATGCTGGTATCAGAGGATACACCAATGATGTCCTCCGAAAAGCCCAAAATGCTTCATATGCTAAACTACTAAAGCCACCAGCTACAAGGAAAATCACTAGTGAGACGTTGGGACCAGAACAAGAAAAGGAACAAATGGCAGGGCCAACTGCAACTCAACTTGTAGGATCCAACCAACTTCCAAGCATGGGAGCCCGCCAACCATAAGAAGCAGGGCCTAGCACGGGCCAGCAGGATCAACCACCGCCATCACTGTAAGATTACAGACCGTCGATGAGCCATCGCTGAGACGATCAGTTGGGGAAGTCATGATGATGCAAATTTCTTCCATGTCATCGACGATGCCATACAGCCCACGGTTTCTTTGGATTGCGCAAGGGGTGAAGTGTCCATCTATATAGGAGAAGGAGAGAGCACTTGGTCACAACAGATCTCAAGGAACACTACATCTTTTCAAGTGCAATTAGAAACTAGTGAAGGGGCCACAATGGTGGTCATGCAGCACTAGGATGCAGTAGGAGCCATTGAAGTGGTTGCAAACCACATTAAGGAATCATTGAATGTACCTATTGTGCCACCAGAAAACCTTACAGGAGCACGGGATGCTCAAACTCTGGTCGGAACCTCAATAACTCCTGCAGAATATGAGGATGTACTTGATCGATTACTACAAACAAGACAGGTAATGACATCCCTGTTTGACATCCCTCAGGATGTTACGGCAATTCAATCAAACCTCATTTCCACCAAGGGGAAGCTGGTCTTGACAGAGATAAGGGTCAAGCACACTAAAGTAGAAGTGCAAAAATTGCAAGAAAGGCTCATGGCCCTACAAGCAGCACAGCGATATCCTTTGCAATTTGTTCCCGCAGACCAGCTTGACACTTTCAAAACTAAGCAACTGACCAAATTATTGACAGAGAATAAGAAGGTGGCAGAAGAAAAAGAGAAGGCCGTTTAGGATGCCTCTGCAGCACAAGCACAACTTATGTGCATATCAATACACTCAAGGCCTTACAAGAGGAAAACAAGTATCTTGTTACTGGCAACCTTTGGTTGACCTCTGTGGAAAAGCAAAAGAATGTTCTCCAAGAACATTTTCAGCGGTTATGAGAATAACTCATCTGGGTCAACCAGGACATGAACCGTTTAGCCAGGGAAAATCAAACCCTCTCAATGGAGGAGGTACATGCCATCCGCCAGAAGACAGATATTGAAATAAGCGTGTGGCATAATGAGGCTAAACGACATGAACAACGAAAGGAGCACTTCCGAGACCAGGTGGGGATGTATAAACAAATCATTGAGAAGGAGATCCATATGGCCAAGGCCCACATCAACGCTATCAGTGCTCAACACACTGACTAGCAGGCCATATTGGACAGATATGCATTTGTCCACTAGGCGGAAGTTAAGAACCAGGACCTGCAGATCTAAGACCTTACAGAATACATGGACTTGGCAAACCTGCGATATGCCAACCTTTCCATGTTAATAGCAGGGCATCCGAGAACAGAGCTCAAGCAACAGGTAGCCACCACCTACATCAGATATGAAACAAAATTTGCAGAACGTAAGAAGATGTTGCAAAAAATGGAGATTGCCAATTCTGAACTTGAGGTGGATAAAGCAAGCTACCAGAGACAAAAATGTGTCGCAATAGACTTGGCTCGACAGCTTGCAAATTTTCAAGAATATAGAAACAAAGCCAGAGCCTACGAGGAGGAATGGTAGGTGTTTGCGGCTTAGTATGTCAAGGCAAATAAAATGTTTCTGCAACTACCTTGCCCATGGGAGGTGCCGACTCCATCAAACATTAGAACATTAGCATGGACAGCATAGGATCCCCGAACCGAAGAGGAGAAACTCTAGACCATACTTCAACGCCATCAAGTCCTAAGGCCTGGAGCAAAAGATAAGGGAAAGGCACCCATGGAGGAGCCACCGCCACCAGGAACTACATGAGTTCCATCAATTTTGTAGCTATAGGATTTTCTTTCGCATTCTTTGTGTTGTGTCTCAATTTTGTTCTGATTCCACACTGTGGCATGAACCCATTCTCGCCAGTCAATAATCCCATACCTATCCACTGTGTAATCAATGGAGCTTGTTCTCACTGTAACTCGAGGATGACTTTTCATTCAGTCATGGGGGTATGATGAGTTATCATTTTGTTGGTCGCAATATCGCAGCTATGATATCGCGTACGCGATATCGCAACCTGTCTCCTCATCTATAAATAAGAGGTAGACAGATCTAGTAGGCAATTTTTTGGAGTTATTAAGTTTAAGTTTTCAATAAGTTTTTAGTACATCAGTTTTTCCTCTCAACCCTTTTCTCCCAATGTATGCCCTCAGTGTGGTGATTGTAATTGTACAACATCCTTATTCGAGTGTGACGTACTTGGACACGTACATGATCGACAATAAAGATCGAGATTACTTCATCATTGCAGCATCCACTTAACTTATTTATTTATTTATTATTTACTACTTTCTTAGTTAATATCTCTCTACCCTTATCTTCCAGTAACGTGGAATGAGTACGACTTAATCATGAGCATTTATGTGTGACTACTTGGTAACCCAGTAGCGTACTTAGACCATGCACTTGGTAATCCCAGTGGTAGTTGTGCACGAGGTCCAAGATGTATACAGATGATTAAAGAATGGATGCTCATTGCACTTAGGCTAGTTAGATTTTCTCTCACTCTCTCCCTCTCCTAGTTAGTCGATTTCGTTTACCATCATACCCAGGAGTAGCATTAGTGTAGGAACAAATCATACACCTCACTCTAGACTAAACCATATGTGACAAAGCTAATACTAGTCCAGGTGGAAAAACAGCAAACTGCGATCTAAGAGTAACTATCTAGATACCACAACTAGTCAATCTGTGGAGTTCGACCGGATCGTGCATGAAACGCTCGTATTCGTATGGTTGAGTGTAGGGGTACCTCGCCACTCAATCAATGTTGAGAGACCAAAACACAAAAATCTTATAACACTACATTACAAGTATTGTTCTTGTCCTTGTACATTTGCATTAGCTTTGATATTGAAAATGATGTAATTCAGCAATTGTACTTATGGCCAAATTTGAAATTACACTCAAACTCTCATGAATACATAAAAATAGGTCAATTAATGAATTTCCGCACAAGCCTTCAAAACAATAGAGCATAGAAATCTCACTTGTAGACAAATTTAAAATTACACTCAAACTTTCATGAATACATAAAAATAGGTCAATTAATGAATTCCATACATGCCTTCAAAGCAAGGGAGCATGGAATTGAATGTTTTGAAATACAAATGACAAGAAGATTGAAATCTTATGCTTAGAAAATTAATTTTTGACCAGGAAACACCCAGCAAGTGTAGAGAAACGCTAAGCAAGTGTGCATCATATCTTAATTCGTCTGAAATTTGCTTCATTCTACTACAACTAAAATATGTTTATCTTTCATGTTGCTTACATTAAAAACTCTACCGGAAATAACTTCTGTTTTGACATGTGTATGTTAAGATGTGCACCCACAAATCTTTACATTAGATAGCTTTTCTTTTAACATGTGTACATTAAAATGTTCCTACAAGATACTTTTTCTTATAACGTACATTAGATAACTTTCCATTGGAAAACATTTCGAAGTCGAAATAACAGAAGGCTAGAACTACGGTACAAATATAATATCTGCTTAAGATGCAGGTCTTTATCGGTTTACCATAATTAGGATTGGTAAAGAGTTGACAAAACTATTAGACAATATTTCAGAAAAGACTTGATAATTGCGTAAAGCTATTAGAAAAAACTCAACACAGGTCTCTCGGACTAACAAAGTATTTCGATTCTATTCCATTCCAAATAGCAAATGCGGATTGTGTCAACGTATATTCTACGAAGATGTTGCTTAATCTATGAACTCTGGAATTTGAAAACGAAACTACACTTCGTGCCATGTCTGACTTGAGTGCAATCCATCGATGAGAGGCTTCCTTTGTTGGAGCTGTAATTTCCACTTTCACTTACAAGAGATCGCATAAAAACTTTTAAAAATATATTTTCATGGTTGGTTACCGAAGGCTGCAAATGCAATTGCAAAAGTAGATTATAGCGACAGCTTGAAGCCAACATACAATCCTGACGATGAGCAGTGGGAAAACAAAATTAAATAAAACAAAAAGCTGTATCAGTTGCACCTGTTAGTCGAAGTTTCCACTAATCGCATGATATGGCACTCAAAGAAGGAAATGCAATCCAAAACGTTTATACTTTTATAGTTTTTACAGGTCGTACAGGAGAGTACCGGTTAGCATACAGGGGACTTTATTTGCTTTGAAACAAACATAGACCAAGACACCAAGGAGTCTCCTTCATGAAGCCAAATCTTTGAATTCTCTTCTTGAAACTGAGATGTCAGTCGAGGATAGGAAGCGAAGCTCTTGCATTTCCAATCATTCCCAAAGACCTGCAGCGTTCCTCTAAGATGGCCGTTTCCTACTGAAACTTGCTTCAACCACAAGAGAAACGAAATCGACAACTAGAAACTCCTTCGTAACCTAAGACACTCATCTCAAGGATTCAGAGGACTGCTGGTCTGCGATTCGAATACGTTATGCACTGCCTTCTTCTGTCCTGTCTGGTACAGTTAACTAAAAAGCCACCAACACCTCACCCTTGAAATGCATCGGACAGCATCAGAAACGTAGCCTTGTATTTAAACCTCCCACAAAATGTACACTTTGAAAAACCTCCACAGGAAGAAACAAAATTGTGCACGGTTTACGAAATCTGCTGCAGAAGAACCAGAGGCTACCGCATGCAACGGCTCATTTCCACAATGAAAGCGCACCTTCAAATAATCCATTTGCCCAAAAACACCAAACACAACAACAACAACAACGCTGAGAACCTAATACCGGCGCTGCTGACGGAAATCGGGGCCGATGAATGGAATCCGAAGCCAAAACCGAAATCGACGGGGACGCCGGTTTTGCGGCAGCGCTGAGTGTAGCCGGCGCACAGTTGACGCTTGGCAGGAAGGAGTAGAGGAAGACGAGTAGGAGCACCTTCCAGGGCAGGGTTGTGGCCCAGAGACAGCCACCGTAGCTGCTGCATGTGTGCCATGCTGCCAGGAACGCGGCCACTCAGCCGCGCCCTCGACAAGCCCAGGCCCTGCAGCTGCGGCAGCCTGTCCCACAAATCTGGGATGAAACCTCCCAGCGGATTGTCACTAAGCTCAGCTACCTTCAGACCGCCAATCTGGAACAGGAACCTGGGAATTCCGCCGCTGAAGTTGTTGCGGCTGAGGTCCATCATCTCCAGATTGTGTAGACCACACAACGCCGGCGGTGGAGCTCCGCTGAGCGAGTTGTCGCTGACGTCCAGCTTGAGAAGGCCGCGCAGGCGCCCAAGCTCGGCCGGCAGGGGTCCCGACAAGTTGTTACGGCTAAGGTCGAGAAGCAGGAGCGCGTTGCAGTTGCCTAGCGAAGGCGGCACAGTGCTGGCCAATTTGTTGCCCGACAGCACCAGCTGTTGAAGCTGCGTGAGGGCGCCCATGCCAACAGGGATGGCGCCGCCCACGCCCGTGTCCACCACGATGAGACGCCGCAGCTTCAGCAACCGTTCCACGCCGGGCTGCAGCGCACCGCGCAGCGCCGGGTTTCCGTGCAGCACCAGCTCTGTGAGCGTGCTGCCCATGTCCCACAGCCGCCCCGGAATTCGCGTGGGCGCTGCCGTGAAACAACCGTAGAAACACAGCCTCCGCAGCCACCTCAGGCGCACCAGCGCGCTCGACATCGTCGCGTTGCCTGAGCACGCCGGATTCGACGAGTACTCCGACAACCACCCCACGCTGAGCCCGACTACGTGCCACTCTCCTTCTCCGTCTCCGTCAGCCTCGCATACGATGCCGTGAGGGCCCGCCATGCAGAGGTCGTCAGGATACGCGGCTTTCCAATCCACCTCCGCGTTGGCAGCCTCCAGAATCGTGTACACCGCCTCCGCCTCTTCCCGCGGCAGCGCATGCGCCATGCACACGCAGATGCAGCACCACCTTCCCAGCGCCGCTGCCAGCACGCCCATTGCCACCACTGAGGCTAGCCGGGCCATTTTGGTTACACCGCAGTTGCAATTTGCGCGGAGGAGGAGGAGGAGCAGGAGCAGGAGCAGGGGGTGATTAAATAGGAAGCAAACGCGCGCTCAAGAATAACTAACTGGTAATGAGAAGAAGAAGCCAAAGCAAGCGCGCGAATGTTGATTTAGTGCTGTATGGCTATAGCTATGGAGGCGGGCGGGCGGGCGGGCGTGCGTTGCGTGGAGGCGGCGTGCTTGGTGTCGGCCAAGGCACTTGGCAGTTGACACGCATGAGAGCGAGAGCGAGAGGGAGAGAGAGCTGAAAGATAGTTCAAGCATGTCCACGGCGCTGCCCGTACGCAAGTGCCTTTTCGCTGCTCATGCCATGTATGATTGCACTTTCACTGCGCGCCCGCCATGTATGTATGTATGTGTATCAACGTAACGACCTTTATCCTGCCGGCAGCGCAACACAGGCCTGCCACTGCCCCTGCCCCTGCCCTCTAAGTGTGGGGAGCATGACTGACACCTGAAAACGCCTTGTCATGCGAGCAGCATTGCATAACAAACCTACCCTGTAAACACATTTACGCATGTTTATTATTTATTCTAGTTCCAATTGTGGTTGGTTATGACTTGTGCGTATTGCTTGTTTGAACTTTGTGCGTGAAAGTGGACATGACAATTGTATGGCATTGTGGCTGAGGGAAGACCGTTGAAGTTGATTTGTGACGCAGCCTGCAGGCACTGCCTTAGCCTTCCAAGAAAGGGTAGGCCAACGCAAGGGCAAGGCAAGGAAAACAGAGTGCTGCCGGTCTACTCTGTTGTCGCTTGGCTTGAGGAGGGTCACCTTCTGCGCGTGCGGCCACGCTGCCACCTGCGCCCATGCTGGCCACACATAGGGTTGGATTAGGGCTTGGCATTGCCATCCATGATAACAATAGCAGAGGAGTCATGATGGTGATCATGTTGTCAAATCACATAAAACAGGGGATACGGTCGATACTAGGCTTGATTGCGATGCGAGGCTAGGCAGGCGAGCAGCCGCCTCTGCCGAGTGGCTGTGCCTAAGCCTAAGACATGAGGACAGTCTGCTGTGGAAACTGCAAAGGGAAGCGAATGATTTGGTAGCCAGGCGCTGCAGGGCCATAATTCCATTTCCTTTTCGCCGTGGTTTGCTCTCCAGGCTCTACACACACATGTATTGTTAACATATATATGATTGATTACGTGTACGCCTTTTTCACAATTAAATCGTATTATGGTATTGTCTTCTTCCGCCTCTTCAGGGACTTTCCCTCCTTCGTTGGGGGCGTCGAACTTTGGTGCGTTGCACAGTGCCTACCTGCTTTGGCTGCCACTAGCAAGGAAAGACGACGCTTTATCACTTGGCTTGGCTGACTTGGGCGTGGATTGGAATGGGAATGCTATGNATTCACAAGGAACTTCTTATGACCTCAATTCATAACTCCATTTCACCTTCTCTATCATCCATCCATGCTACCCATAACTCACCTTCTCTATCTTCTTAACTATACCTCTGGCATGGGCATGGGCATAGGCATGGGACATGGCCAATGAGCAGGGTTCAGTAGTAGGGAGGGGGATGCGGAAGCGGCGCTGCGCCTTGCACGCTTTGGCGATACCGGTGTGGCGTGGTAAGAATGGTATATTAGTATTTTTGGAGGTGACCAAGGTTGACGGCGACCTGAAAAGGACAGGAGGCATGCGGCAGTGCAGCGTACGGCACGGCACAGAGCCTGAGGCACCCAAAATGGGCCAGATGCATGTGTGCGAGTAAGCAGGATGAGATTCCAAGGGTAACTTGTATCTTTCGCCTGCGGGGTGAATGCGTGATTCTCGGAGTGCCCTTTCCCTTCCATTATTCTGCTCAAATATCTTTTTCGTCCTTCAACGTTCAAACTTCGCGGTGGAGCCTTTAGTTACTATAAGGTTAATCAAAAACTTATTAATTATTTTTAAATAATTTTAAAGTTTAGAAATCATTGAAACCGTAAGATGTATGAGAAACTAAAATATTAATTTTAGTTGTTTTAATTGCTCAAACAATTACAATTTCTTAAATCTTCTTAGTTTCATAAAAATATTGCTGTCGGCACTTCTGGCACTCTTGTAGGACATGGTGGAGCTGACAAAGCGCTTTTTTGTGCCGTCCAGCAACATTTCGGAGTTGCAGGGACTGCATTTCACTTTTCTCCTTTGTTTGCGGCTCAATTCCAAGGTAAATCTACCTTGCGTTTTCTTGGATACAGTACGGAGATAGCTTTGTGGCCGGCACTCTAGATTGATATTGGCATTGTGGCTGGCGGCAAGGTCCTTGAGGGTACTTCTACAATGCCATCTTTGAAAAGCACCACACATTACCACCCAAGAGTCTCAAAGCAACAATGAGGGAGGGCAAACTCAAGGTAGACTATGCTTTAATGCTCACAATACCTGCAAGTACAACATGAGAGAGCACACATCCCATTAGTCTAAAGTTAGTGGTGTAGCAGTATGCATTAAGTAAACATACAAGTGACTGGACTAACAAAACATACACATATACAAAAAACTATAGAAAGAGGGGGAAGGGGGAGGGGTACTGTTGGAACCCAAAATAAGTGAAACATAGATACACCTCAAGATTTATAGTCCAATTAGAACTTTATATAACTTAACATTGCCTACTAGAATTGAACCCATAACCTAGAGTTTCCAAACAACTATCAAAAGAGAACTAACATACCCACACAACATCATTTCCTTAGAAAACTAAGATTCATTCCTACTCTAATGCATATAATCTTAAATCCCTGCTCCAAAGAAAAGAGCAATGGCCTAAGCCAAGAAGGTAAAGCCTCTTCAACAAGTCTACATATCCTTGTGAAAAGGTTTATAAAGAAATTAGGACCATGTAATTCTACGGTGATGGTTATAATAGTATGGAACCCGTGAGGATCTCCATACTCCTCCAACCCTTATCCCAAAGAGACAACCTTCAATCCATCAACAAGGCATGTTTTCGTATACTCTTCCTTGTTTGAAAGAAATGACGTCCCTAGAGCTTAAGTATTTGTTTGTACACATTTCTAAACATGGAGGGCCCATTGGATATCAATGGTCATCAAACAACTAAAAGACCTTTTGATAGTTGTAGACAAGAAAGTCCAATAACTAGGGTATGCAACCGTAAAGCACGAATGATGAACTCAACTTGACATCAAACTAAGGCTTAGAGATATTTACACAACCTAGTTTAAGAAGAACCAGTTTAGCCCTTCTCATGCAAATTGTACCAACCTCTCTAACCAAAGCAAAAACCACTCACTTAACAGGCAAGATGGTCCTCTACCTTTGGTCGTGATACAAGAGCATAGAGTCAATCCTCTGCAACCAAGAAGAAGCTACAATGTACGTTGGGAGAACCATTCCTTATGTCTAAAGGTAGCCTGACACTAGCATTTGCAAGGATTTTTGGAACTTAAGCTCATTATGCCAATCATCCAACTACTTCATTAAAGGAAAAGACATATTAATTCTCCACATCTCAAAAGTGATATGTCTCAAATTCACTTAGTGCCATCCAACATTTTACACTTTTGTTAATTTTTTCTTTTTTTCTATTTGTAGGCAACACTATGACTCTCATCATGAAGTGGCTACCTCAAGCTGACCACCCATGTACATCCAAAAGGGCAAACCAATGTGGTTCTTTGTGTAGGAGTACACAATGAATGATTGCTTATTCTTTTGAGTATTCCATTCTTCATAGGTGTCCTTCTCCTAGGATGTGTCTTGCTAGTGCACTAAGAACTCTACTTTCTGATCAAGGACACATCCAATTATGCACATGTTGATGATGAAATGAATTCATCCTTCTTTCACAACTTCAATGTTTGGAGATCATCAAGACCTTAATGCTACTAGATCAGTATCTCTCGAATGGAATTTTTTGAGTATCAAAACATAGAATACATAGTGATATTTTGTTAGATACTTCAGTGATGAGTGGCAAGGTACCCCTACACTCAACCATACGAATATGAGCGTTACACGCACAACCCGGTTGAACTCCATAGACTAAGTGCCTACACACCTTATGGAACACTTAAGGTTAATCATTCGTTGTCTTCCCAGACTTGTATTTTTCACGATTGTATGGTTAAGTAAGTCTGAGGTATGTGATTTTTATATCTTTTCTGTTTTATCTCCTATGCTAATGAGATGAAGGGTGAAGAGACTAATTAACTAACTTTAACTAACTAACTAAGCCTTAATTAACCTAGCATCGGTATCCGTTCCCACTTACCATTCACACCCTGAACCAATGCAACCTTGGTTACCAAACACTATTCGTTGCTGGGATCACCAAGTGTAACGCACATGCTTAAAGCGGTCATACTGAATGCACTTAACTACGAGAGAAGGGTTGAGAAAGATTTAATCAACTAATAAAGCATTTAAACGATAAACAATAAATAATAATAAATAAAGTCCTATCTAGCTTAGTCCATGCACTACAAGGTTTATCCAAGAAGTTTGTCTTTATTTCCATACACAAACTTGTGTTCAAGCACAATATTTGCTCGAATAAAGATCCGTTCACTTTGGAGCTCCTGCTGCAGGCACATGGAAATTATTCTATCTTTGGAGAGGTAAAATTGCCAAAGTTTCGCTACAACCTAGGCCTAGAGTGAGAAATAAGGGAGAGTCGCCCCTTATTTATAGATTTGGCAACACACTACGATATCGCTTACGTGATATCGTGTCCCATCATACCCCCATGACTGAATAAAAACTCGTCCTTGAGTTTCTTACAAAATATTGGGATGATATGGGATTATTGACTCAAAATGGAACTAATGGGATGACATGTGAATGGATCATCATTACAAGAAAAGACAAAACTGGTGTTCACGACAACAAGAGTGAACACTTTATATATTTGACATCAGGCCTTATTTGGCAGCTGAGAAAGAGAGAGAGAGAAAGAAGTTTTGCTACTGCCAACGCCAAGATTGTGCCTTTCGTTGTCCATCCATAAGCTCACCATTGATCTTGCTTCTTACATAGCTTCTTTTAGCACTGCTCCATTCCAAGTGTTCTCTCCAAATCCAATCCATTGTTGCATGATTGCCATTTGCACACACAACACAGTCTTTATATTAGCAAGGGTAAATGAATTTCAATGTAGTTGATACCT
The DNA here is from genome assembly GCA_015680685.1 of Gnetum montanum. NCBI lineage: Eukaryota > Viridiplantae > Streptophyta > Gnetopsida > Gnetales > Gnetaceae > Gnetum > Gnetum montanum. Next base: position 694,322 of record MNCI01038293.1, on the reverse strand, counting down.
TGCTTTGGTGAAAGGTCCATTGGCTGAGTTGTGGTATGGTTGATATAGACCTGGAGATATCATAGTGGTGACTACCAAAGGTGTAGGGGTTAGGAGAAAATTGAAAAAATTTGGGTCCGGACCCCCATGACTAAGAGTGAACCTCCGGTAGCGATAAAATGGAGAAAGAAAAAAAACAAGAAAGATACCCAAAAAGAGACAACTATAACGTCGATGAAATGGATGTCAAGATGGAAATGAACAAAATAATATAGATTGCAAAAATGTTAGAGGAAATAATTTAACTGGTGCACTAAATAGGAATGCCAATGGGTCCTTCCCAAAGCAGGCTCATGCCCTTCATGCCCTGACAAACCCACATTCAAAGAGTCCGTAGGCTCTGGGAATGTCATTTGGAACAAGAGTTAAATTCTTAACCGCAAGAATTTACCAAAAAGAAAAAAATGCATCAACAAAAATATACACTAATGATACAACCGGCAATGAGGTGAATAATGGAGAGAAGGATGGAGAGAAGAGAATGGAATGGAATCCCAAGAACAAGGTGGTGTACAACCCCTTTTGTATCTCATGGTTAATGTGACTTAGCATATCCCATTCCAAGTCTGGCCTCAAACAAACCACTTCCAGTGACTTTGCATTAATGCATTCAGCCAATCCATCCCCTTGAAGTAACAAGAATGCCTTCACCTAAGAGCCACCACCATTTCGACGAAACAAGGAAAAGAGAATGGGAANAAGAAGAAAACATCCAAGAACCCAATAGAATGGCCAACACAAATGCATCAAGTTCCCTTGAAGCCACACCCTTTTCAATTCTTGAGTCATTCCTTAGTTTGAGAAATGCCTAGTCACCGATTCATTGATAGTTCTTATTTAGAAAGGGACTGTACATTTCCAAGCCAAGAGAGACCATAGAAATCATGGATGTATGAATGAAGTGAACTCATTGCCTACTATATCAAAAGAAACTTACCTTAGTATCAACATCATAACTTAAAGGTAAAAACCAAACATTAGCAACCAATAGAAAAATAGTTCATACCATCATTAAGAACACTTATTGGTGACAAACTTAACAAGATGGATAACACAAACACACACACACAAAAGAAATGGAAAAGTATGAACGATGTTGTAAAACAAAAATAAGAAAAGTTAAAGAAATTTGTAAAACAAAAATGTGTAAAACAAGAACATGTAAAACAAAAAGGTGTAAAACAAAAAGGTGTAAAAAAAAATGTGTAAAACAAAAACTTAAAAAGAATTGAGGGCCCTAAATGATTAACATAGGTGGCCATCTCCCCCATGACTGAATGGAAAGGGAGAGATCCAAAATAATGAGTGCTTGTTTGAATTTCTTAGAAGCGTTCAACTTCTCCCGATTGATGTTTTCAGGTTAAGGGGTGGAAGTTGGCAATGCTCATATTTCAATGTATCTATGCTTTCGTTATGGGCATGAGTTGTTCCCCCAGTTCATTCCATGCATGTTGGTCGGTTGCTCTTTCGATTAGCTATCAACCACGGGGTGTCGACTTGTTGTGTGGTTGCTACATACAGGCACCTTTATATCAGAGTTTCTAGGGCACATCGGTTGCATGTAGAAGATGCTGAGCATTCCTCCATGTTATCACCCGATGAGTCACTGTATGTGATGCATGGAACTTTCTTCTTCTCGATCTTTCCATAAATGTTTACCTTAGATATTTTCAAGGAAAGATCGCGAACTCCTAGGCATGTGTCAATTGTGCTTAGCCATGCTCTTCCCATTATAATTGGGAAGTCCCCTTCGTTGCTATTGACTTCTATCACCAGGAAATCAGTTAGGTATGACCAACCACACACAGTGGTAACGATGTCCTCCACTAATCCCAAGGGAATGATGATGGATTGGTCAGCTAGCTCTAGTTGAATATTGCTCTTCTTAAGTGGAGGTAGGTTCCAGGCTTCATACATTTCTCGTGAAATGAAGTTGACTCCAGAACTTGAGTCAAGAAGAGCCTTATGAGGTTTGTTCCCAGCGACTTGGAGGTAGATTAAGGGACTTCCAGGGTCAGAGAGTTTCCTGGGAAGGTGACCTACCTTGATCCAGTCGGTAATGGTATGTGTTAACATAACCGTATGCGTCAAGCTCTGTTGTTGATTTGAAGGGAGCTCTAAAACTTTATGTGTTGGAGGAGAGTACATAGACTCAACCGCTTGTGGTTGTGAGAGCTTGTCTGGGCTTTTGGTTTTGAAGAAAGGTATTCTCTTCTTGCGGTTGTTAGAACCAGTAGCGGGTTGAAGGTTTATAGCTCTTGTAGCATTACATTATTGCAGTTGAGTGGTGAGTTCCCCTTGCATTGTTGGAGCAGGAGGTAGTGGAACTATCGGCGTAAGAGAGGTGGATGAATTTAGAGGATGGTATGCATGTGGTGTGTCTCCCGGAGGAGAAGGAGTCCTTCTAAAATACTCCCAAACTTGGTAGTGACGTTGTGGGGTTGCGCGACCCATAGAGTCACTTGGAGAAACCAACTGTTGCACGTAATAGCCATATGGATTTTGTTGCCGGTAAGGGTATTGTTGTCTAGGTAGTGGCATCCCCCATAACTGTGGGTGTTGCCACTATTGCTACCCAGTAGGTTGTGGCGAAGTTCCACTTGGATAATATGTTAACGGTTGGTGGAACTACCTTGGGTTACCTTGGGGATAAGGTAACCTTCGAGGTGTTTGTCGTTTGTTAAGTCTTGGGTTGAGTGCATACACCCCAAACTCTTGTAGATGTGAGATGATTGGGCAACATCCCTTAGGATGGTCATATTGGAAAATCTCACATCCACCATCATTTTCTGTGTTCGAATCCACAACCTCATCGGTGATAGTCATTTTTCCCTTACCCTTATCACGTGCATGGCCTAAATCTCTCCGCTTTTTCTTATCGTGGTCACTACTTCATTCCTTCTTAAACTCCTCTACAATTTTCAAGACAGTTTCAATTTTACTGTTTAAGGAGCTCCATATTTTATCTACCTTAGTTGACACTTTTGTTGTTAACTTCTGAAGCGATAAGGTTTTTCTATTCACCAACTCTTCGAGTGGTGACTCATCCTCTTCATCGCAGAATCTCACTCCCCTCTTTCAGAGGGAAGTATCGTGATTATATTCTTGCGCATTTTCTCTTTTTCGTAGCTCCCCTTCTTCTTTAGCTACTTGCTTCAACAATCGATGAATTTCATGGGATCTAAGTTCAGATAATCTCCCTTGGGAATAAGTCCCAAGGGTTCTCCTAATTTCATGTCTTAGCCCATCTACGAGGTGGCGGAGTTGATCTTGTTGTGCATAACCATGGCCCGGGCAACGATGTAGCAATGCGTAGTAGTAGCCCATGGTAGCATCCAAGGGTTTGTGAGTACCTTGCTTCCATCCTTGAATTTTCTTACGCAAGTTAGACACTCTAGAGTATGTTTGGTATTTATCATTGAACAACTCTAACATCATACTCCATCTCCTAATGGTTTCCGGCTCTAAGGATTGATACCAACTCTCTGCTTCCTTTATGAGTATCCTAGGAAACAACTTCAATTTCTGCCACTTGTTCTCTATGTTCTGCAAGGCACAGGCATTATGGAATGCCTATAAATGATTTTGTGGATCAGCATTATATCCCCTCTCAAACCGTGGGATATTATTCATGTCTAAGCGCTTGATCCGGCTATCTTTTTGATGCCTTGTCGATATTCTAACTGCCTCCATTATATCTAGCATACTCCAGGTTGCAAGCAGGGGCTCATCATGATCATCTCTCTCATGACATCTATGATGTCTACATTGTTCCCAACTTTTCCTTCTACCATGCCTAGACTCTCTAGACTGCCCTTGTCCTCGCTCTCGACTCTCTCGTCGAGGTCTCTCATTTTGCTTACCCTTATCCTCACCATTATGTTCTTTATGACTGTGCCTTGATGTGGAAGGAGAGGGTGAATGATGTGATGAAGGGGAAGAAGAAGGAGAACCATCACCATAATGATGTTTCTTACCTTCTCTTCGATGGCTACAGCCTCGATCGTGATGACAATCTGAATGCCCGTTCTTGTCATGTGTTTTCGTTCTGTCAGTGAACAGTTGGTGTTCATGGGGATCAGAACCAAGGTTATGTATCATGGAGCATAGGTTCCGATACCCCACCTCCTCACTATCATTAGGAGGGCGAATATCATCTTGTGGGGAACCTATTGAGATAGGTTCACCACCCTTAACTTCTCTTATGACGGGCAAAGCATTTCAGGGTCCTTTGCCCTTCAACAATGTATGGTGGCTCTCCTACCTTGAGTCCCTTAGACGTTGCGCTATTGTGGGATGGTAATCCCTTATGTCATAATCTTCTGCAACGTATTCAACGTATAATTCTATCATGCCTATCTGTGCAAGAGCACGAAGAAGCATGTTAGGGACTGCCCGATCTGGAGGTAACACTATGTTACCTTGCAAATCTCTCCAACACAGTTGTTCATCCTAATGGAGGATAAAAGTAAAATCAGGTATATACTCATCATGATGAGTATATACTACTCAATACTATTGAGGAACTGGCAGTTCTGGGTTACATGTGTTAGATC
>MNCI01038293.1:676215-689441 GCA_015680685.1 Gnetum montanum | reverse complement strand
TTTTATCTCCTATGCTAATGAGGTGAAGGGTGAAGAGACTAATTAAATAACTTTATAACTAACTAGCTAAGCTTTAATTAACCTAGCATCAGTATCTGTTCCCACTTACCGTTCACACCCTGAACCAATGCAACCTTGGTTACCAAAATCTATTCGTTGTTGGGATCACCAAGCGTAACGCATGTGCTCGAAGTGGTCGTACTGAATGCACTTAACTACAGGAGAAGGGTTGTGAAATATTTAATCAACTAATAAAGCATTTAAATGATAAATAATAAATAACAATAAATAAAGTCCTATCTAGCTTAGTCCATGCATTGCAAGGTTTATCCAAGAAGTTCATCTTTATTTCTGTATACAAACTTGTGTTCAGGTACAATATTTGCTCGAATAAAGATTCGTTCACTTTGGAGCTCCTACTGCGGGCACATGGAAATTATTCTATCTCTGGAGAGGTAAAACTGCCAGAGTTTCACTACGGTCTAGGCTTAGAATGACAAACAAGGGAGAGCTACTCCTTATTTATAGATTTGGTGACACACTGCGATATCATGTACGTGATATCGTAGGGGAAGACGCAATATTGCGTATGTGATATCGCAGAGGATGCTATATTGCGTACGTGATATCGTGGCCCATGCGATATCGCATCCCATCAATTAGCAACTATAACTTGTATGTAATCGAGTTCACACGAGTAAGAACCTTGAAAGGCCTATCATAGTACATTAAGAACTTCTAACTTGCATCCTTCTTTAGCCTTAATTGCCTTGCATAATCTATTGTTAAAAGAGCCTAGTCTCCAATAGTAAACTCCAACTGTCTTTGCTTGCTAGTAACACTCTTTCATATGTTGAATAGACTTCTCTAAGTATAGTTTAGCTACTTGTATAAAATTCACCTAGGATTTCATAAATTCATTAGCAGAAGTATTAAAGCCTCGATGTGAGGTTTTCAAAAATTATGGTACTTATGGTTGCCTCCCCATTGTCAACTCTATTAGAGAAAATCTTGTGGCCAAGGACTTCTAAATATTGTAACTAGACTCAGCCACAGGCAGTAGAGCCATCTACTTTTTTCAATCAAATCAAATGAAGTGTCTCAAGTACTCTTCCAAAGTCTTGTTCATCTTTTCCATATGTGCATCTATCTAGGGATAATCCCTTGAAAACATTTGCAAATTCATGCCCAACATCTCAAATAAATTTAGCCAAAAATCCCTCGTGAAATGGAAGTCACAATAAAAAATAATGCTTGATGGCTACAAAAAGTAGTAAATGATAGTGTTAAAAAATAAGGATGCTACATTCTTAGCCATGTAGGGAAATTGAGGCTAAGGAAGGATGAAAGTTAGAAGTTCTTTAATGTACTATGACATGCCTTTTAAGGTTCTTGCTCGTGTAAACTCGATTACATACAAGTTGCAATTGCCAATGTATCTAGGAAAATATCACTTTGTGTTCCATGTTTTGATACTCAAAAAATTCCATTCAAGAGATACTGATCTAGTAGCATTAAGGTCTTGATGATCTCTAAACATTGAAGTTGTGAAAAGGGGATGAATTCATTTCATCATCAACATGTGCATAATTGGATGTGTTATTGATCAAAAAGTAGAGTTCTTGGTGCACTAGCAAGACACATCCTGGGAGAAGCGCATCTATGAGGAGTGGAAAACTCTCAAGAATAAGTAATCGTTCATTGTGAACTTCTACACACATAGCCAAGGATTAGTGTTTTATGCGTAACTTATAATACCTTGATACCTTTTCCCATTTAGCTAGTTATAATACACATATAGAAAGAGGGGGAAGGGGGATGGGTGGTGTTGGAACCCAAAATAATTGAAACATAGATACATCCCATGATTTATAGTCCAAGTAGAACTTTATATAACTCAACATTACCTACTAGAATCAAACCCATAACCTAGGGTTTCCAAAAAACTATTGAAAGAGAACCAACATACCCAAATAACATCATTTCCTTAGAAAACTAAGAGTCATTCATGCTCTAATGCATATAATCTTAAATCCTTGCCATCCTTGAAAAACACCACACATTACCACCCAAGAGTCTCAAAGCAACGATGAGGGAGGGTAAACTCAAGCTAGACTATGCCTTAATGCTCATAATACCTAGAAGCACAACATGAGAGAGCACACAACTCATTAGTATAAGGTTAGTGGTGTAGTTGTACACATTAAGTAAACATATAAGCGATTGGACCAACAAGACATACATATATACAAAAAACTATAGAAAGAGGGGGAAGGGGGAGGGATGGTGTTGGAACCCAAAATAAGTGAAACATAGGTACAACCCAAGATTTATAATCGAATTAAAACTTTATATAACTCAGCATTGCCTACTAGAATCGAAGCCATAACCTAGAGTTTCCAAAAAACTATTGAAAGAGAACTAACATGCCCACATAACATCGTTCCCTTAGAAAACTAAGATTCATTCCTACTATAATGCATATAATCCTAAATCCCAACTTCAAAGAAAAGGGCAATGGCTTGAGCCAAGAAGGCAAAGCCTCCCCAACAAGCCTACATATCCTTGTGATAAGGTTCATAAAGAAATTAGGACCATGTAATTCTATGGTGATGGTTATGATAGTATGGAACCTATGAGGATCTCCACATTCCTCTAGCCCTTACCCCAAATCAACAACCTTCAATCCACCAATAAGGCATGTTTTCGTATACTCTTCCCTATTTGAAAGAAACAATGTCCCTAGAGCTTAAGTCTTTGTTTGTACACATTTCTAAACATGGATGACTCATTGGATATCAATGATCATCGAACAACTAAAAGACCTTTTGATAGTTGTAGACAAGAAAGTCCAACAGCAAGGGTATGCAACCATAAAGTACAAATGATGAACTCAACTTGACATCCAATTGAGGCTTGGAGATATTTGCATAATCTAGGTTAAGGAAGAACCAATTTAACCCTTCTTATGCAAGTTGTACCAACCTTTCTAACCAAAGAAAAAAACACTCACTTGACATGCAAGTTGGTCCTCTACATTTAGTAGTCATACAAGAGCATAGAGTCAATCCTCTGAAACCAAGAAGAAGCTACATTGTACGTTGGAAGAATCATTCCTTATGCCTAAAGGTAACCTTGCACTAGCATTTGTAGGGATTTTTAGAACTTTAAGTTCACTGTGGCAATCATCCAACTACTTCATTAAAGGAGAAGACATATTGCTTCTCCATATCTCAAAAGTGCTATGTCTTAAATCCACTTTGTGCCATCCAGCATTTCACACTTCTATTAATTATTTCTATTTTTCTATTTGTAGGCAACATTATGACTCTCATCACGAAGTGGCTACCTTAGACCAACCACTCATATACATCCACAAAGGCAAATCAATATGGTTATTTTTGTAGAAGTTCACAATGAACAATTGCTTATTCTTGAGAGTTTTCCACTCCTCATAGGTTCCCTTCTTCTAGGATATGTCTTGCCAATGCACCTAGAACTCTACTTTCTAATCAAGGATGCATCCAATTATGCACAAGTTGACGATGAAATGAATTCATCCTCTTTTCACAACTTCAATGTTTGGAGATCATCAAGACCTTAATGCTATTGGATTAGTATCTCTTAAATGGAATTTTTTGAGTATCAAAACATGGAACACTGAGTGATATTTTGCTAGATACATTGGCAATTGCAACTTGTATGTAATTGAGTTTACATGAGCAAGAACCTTAAAAGGCCTATAATAGTACATCAAGAACTTCTAACTTGCATCCTTCCTTAGCCTCAATTGCCCTACACAATCCATCTTTAAAAGAGTCCACTCTCCAATAGCAAACTCCAACTGTCTCTACTTACTAGTAACATACTATTTCATATGTTGAATAGACTTCTTTAAGTATAGTCTAGCTACTTGTATATAATTCACCTAGGATTTCATAAATTCATCAGCAGAAGCACTAAATCCTTGATGTGAGGTTTTCAACAATTGTGGTACTTATGGTTGCCTTCCCCAACTCTATTAGAGAAAATCTTATGAATAAGGACTTCTAAATATTGTAACTAAACTAAGCCACATGCACTAGATCCATCCAATTTGTTTAATCAAATCAGATGGAGTGTCTAGAGCACTCTTCCAAAATCTTGTTCATCTATTTTGTCTATGCATATGTCTGGGGATAATACCTTGAAGACATTTTTAGCTTCATGCCCAACATCTCAAATAACTTTAGCCAAAATTCCCTTATGAAATGGAAGTCACAATAAAAAATAATGCTTGATGGCTATACAAAGTAGAACAACATTGTTAAAAAAACAAGGATGCTACATTCTTAGCCATGTAAGGTATGGAGCACAAGATGAAAATAGCATACTCTAAGAATTTATTTACAAATACAAGTATGCTAAAAAATCCCTATACTATAAGGAGTTCAATGGTGAAATCCATAGAAATAGCTATCCATGAAAACCTTGAAATCTCCAAGTAGTGGAACAAACCCCTTAATTTCTCATTAGAACTCTTGTCTTGTTGACAAATATAATATCTCTCTATAAAATTTAGCATATCAACCCCTAGGTTAGGGTAGTTAAAATTTCTTTCCACCAAAACCATTGTTTATGTGTGCCTTGGATGGCCTACCCAAAGGGTTCTATGACATTTATCAATGATTTTAGAATCTAAAGCACACTAGTTTGAAACATATATTCAATTATACTTAAACATGATTAGGCCATCCAAACCAGCTTCAACAACTATTGAGCATGTTGATCAGGATGTAATATGTCATTAATATCCTTCCAAAGTTCATGGTTATCCATCATCCAAAAACTATTAAGCTTATTCCTACAAAAATGTTCATTACACCCTTACAAGAACACCTCCCTGAACCAAGTGTTGGAATAATTAGCACATGTCTATAAATGATCTTTGGACTGATATAACTATTGATATATTAATGATTATGAGATAAAGGGGCATGAATCCTCCAATCAAATACAGACTTAACCTACCACATACAAAATAAGAATAATAGAGAACAATGAAAAAAATGTGATTCTAGTTTTAAAAATGACTAAGTCTAAATTGGTGAAAAACATGATCAACTGTAAATTATCAACAAATAAACTAAGTGTGGAATGGGGTATAAGCGATGAAACAAAACTAAGTATTAAAACTTATGTAAAACAATGGAGAACATTAAAATATTAATATTGATACATAGAAAGAAGGCGCTAGAACCCCTCCTCAAAAAAAGGAATTTCTATGTTGCAAAAATAACTAAGTATGACATGCTAAAAATTTAACTAAGTATGGAATGCAACGTAAAAGATGGAATAAATTCTTTGTATAGAAGACAAATAAATAGATGTAAGATAACAAGAATGAGATGCTATGATGTAAGGGAAAGGTCCCAAATTCTTTTCCAAATAATAAAATTCTTTATTGATGAATTGTAGAGTGTCCATCTCGTATGAAGGGCTAAACTACAAACAATAAGAGAAAAATGTAAGTATCATAAAACTCATCAAAGAAGCTTGAATCTTGGGAAAAATATGAATTCGTATAGTGGAATTGAATCTTTAAAGGGTTAGAATATTAATGGGGAAGTTGTAGGCATGATTAGGAGTTAATTTTGGGCCAAAATGGGGCTATTTCGGACAAGGGTCTCATCATTAATGCTAGAGCTAAGAAAATTCTAACTTTAGAAAGTGTTGTGCAAGCATAAAAATAATATTCCTAGGAATGAAACCGAAGATAACAAAGGATCATGAGGGTGTAGTGATAATGGAAAGCACTTGTGCTCTTGGACTCTTGAAATCTAACAAGTTCTCTTAAATCTTAGAAAGCCAGCCTTAAATTTGTATTTTAAACTCATATTTATAGGTCTAAAATTACTAATTATAACTTAGGATTGCTAAAATTAAACTAGAAGTTAAGTGTAACTTATCATTAAGTTCGAAAATAACAAGTTTGATCTTCAATTTTAGCAAGCACAAAAACCTATTGATGCGACATTGATGTTGACATCAACATTAGCATCACTATCACTTAGTCAAATTTTCCAAAGTTTCAAAAATGAATTTATCAAGCATGCCAAGACATTATGGAGGAAGCTAAGAGATGAGAAGATGGTGCTAGACACTGAGTTCAATCATGTTATGTGAAGCTTGATAGCATTAAGGATGTTGACACTGATATTAGTGTCAACCATAATTAGGAAAAATTTTGAAATTTTTCCAAAGTTTTTTATTTCAAGCTATTGATGCCTCATTTTTCCTCTGAATTAATGTTAACAGCTACTAAAATTATGTTAAGAAGGTTGTGAGGCTGAGAGGTATTGTGAGTGATGATAGGTATCGGCATTCACAACACCAACACTAACACAACATTAATGTCAGCATAATACTTGGAAATTTTTTTGAAACTTTTCCAAGTTTTATTGGATAACTTTCGAGGCATCCAAACTACTACTGAAACAAGCCAAGATGATGTTAAGGTAATGCTGAGGGATGTGAGAAGCCTAGAAATGGGCTAAAATGCTAATCGAAGGTCAATGATGTAATTTTGTAAGTTTCAAGAATCAATGGCCTCACACTTAGCAAACTTTTTGACTACTTCTTCTAAGTTAGATTTTGGACTTTTCAAAAATCTAGTTTCAGTCCTAAACTATCATTAAAACTTACCAAGATGAAGATGAGATATCTTGAGAGTTTCCTTGATGCAATATGATGTTGCTAATAGGGATCTTGTTCATAATGATGCTAATGTTGAGTTAGCATCAACCAATCCCTTGTTCCTTCTCAACCAAAATGACAATGAGGATCCTCCCTTTGGGGATTATCAACATGAAGATTATTCATGCCTTGATATTGGTGATGGGGGCTTGAACTTGAAGTTGCAGTCCACTATCAACAATCTAGGTTCAAGCAAAAGTGGGAGTCCATGCAAGGGCTCATGCAAGAATTAGGATGACAAGAAAACTGATAAACGTGGCCATGACAAGCATAAAGGAGGTGGCAAACACCATGGTGATGGCAATGATTCTCCTTCTTTGTCCTCTTCATCTACATCTTCTTCTTCCTCTTCTAGTTCTACATCAATCTATGCCTGGGATGCTACTCCAAATTCTTAGGAGGCTGGGCATCTAGAATCTTCAAGAAGAGTACATTGTGCATGACTATGACTACTAGGACTACCATCCCACTAAAACACAATGCAGGAGAGATTGACATTGGGAGAAGCACCATGTGGCTATGAAGGGAAAACGATTCACCAATACCTTGTTCCTTCTCAACCAAAACACCAATGAGAATCCTTCGTCTAGGGATTATCAACATGAAGATTCTCCATGCCTTGATATTAGTGATGGGGGCTTGAACCTAAAGCTATAGTTCACTATCGATAATTTGGGTTCAAGAAAAAGTGGAAGTCCATGCAAGGGCTTGGGTAAGAATTAGGATGACAAGAAAGCTGATGAACATGGTTGTGACAAGTGTAGAGAAAGTGGTAGATATCATGGTGGTGGCAATCCTCCTTCTTCTTTACCCTCTTCAACTACATCTTCTTCTTCCTCTTCTAGTTTTGCATCAATTTGTGCCTAGGATGCTACTCCAAATTCTTAGGAGGTTGGGAATCTAGGATCTTCAAGAAGGGTATGTTGTGCATGACTATGACTACTGGGACTACCATCCCACTGAAACATGACATAGGAGAGATTGACACCAAGAGAAGCACCATGAGGCTATGAAGGGGAAACAATCCACTAGTCCCTTGTTCCTTCTCAATCAAAATAACAATGAGGATCCTTTCTCTAGAGATTATCAACATGAAGATTCTCCATGCCTTGATATTGGTGATGGGGGCTTGAACCTAAAGTTGTAATCCACTATCAATAATTTAGGTTCAAAAAAAATTGGGAGTCCATGCAGGGGCTCAGGAAAGAATTAGAATGACAAGAAAGCTAATGAACATGGTCATGACGAGCATAGAAGAGGTGGTAGAAACCATGGTGGTGGCAGTCCTCCTCCTTCTTCATCCTCTTCATTTGCATCTTCTTCTTCCTCTTTTAGTTTTTATAGACACCACCGAAAAGATAACTATGATGAAGATGAATAGCGGGACAATAATGATCGTCAGGCCTACCATGAACGAAGGGGTAACAGAGGATATCATAGGCATCATCGAAATAATGATGATGATGAGCCTTTGCTAGCAACTTGAAGTATGCTGAATATCACAGAGGTAGTGAAAATTCCAAACAGGCATGTGAAAGATAGTCAAATCAAGTGACTTGACATGAACAATATCCCTATATTTGAGGGGTGAGATAACTCTGATTCACAAACACATCTTCAAACCTTTCACGATGCTTGTGCCTTACAAAATATTGAAAATGATTTACAGAAATTAAAGCTATTTCCTAGGATACTCATTAAGGAAGTCGAAAGTTGGTATCAATCCTTGGAGCCAAAATCCATCTGTTGGTCGAATACAATGCTAGAGCTATTTAATGATAAATATCAGATGTATTCTTGAGTGTCTAATCTGAGAAGGTAGATCCAATGATGGAAGCAAGGAACACATGAACCCTTGGACACCACCATGAGTAGATACTATTCTCTCATACACCAATGCCCTAGCCATGGTTATTCTCAGTAGAAACAACTTCACCACATCATAGATGGACTCAGATTAGAAATGAGAAGAACTCTTGGAGTTTATTCCCAAGGAAGACTATTAGAACTTAGAGCCAATCAAATTTAAAGGTTGATAGAGCAAGTAGCAAAAGAAGAAGGAGAGTTGAGAAAACAAGAGAGTGCTAAGTAATATAATAGGGATCCTTCCATTAGAAAAAGGGAGGTTTGATTTTATGACAATGAGGAGAAGTCATCACTTGATGAGGTGGTGAAGAAAAATACTTTGCCGATCTAAAAGTCTATATATGAGATTTTTGCCAAGGTAGATAAAAGGTGGGATTTATTGGATGAAAAATTCAAAACTACTCTAAAGATCACAAAAGAATTAGGAGAGTAGAGTAGTAACCATAACTACAGGAGGTGGAAAGAAGCTGAACGTGCCTACCAAAGAAGTAAGGGCAAGGCTATGATAGTAGAAGAGGTTGTGGAGTCAAAATCAAATAATGATGGAGGATGTGACATCTACCAATATGAACATCCTAAAGGATATTGCCCTATCATGTCACACATGCAGAAGTTTGGGGTGTATACATTGAATCCTAGATTAGCAAGAAGGAAAGCACCTAGAATATTGCCTTATCCTTAAGGCAATCCAGGTAGTTCCACCAATAAAAACATGCTTCTTATCCAAATGGAGCTCCACCACAGCCGTATGAGCAATACCAATAATGACAACATCCATAGTCATGGGGATGCCACCACCAAGGTAGCAATACCCTTATAGGTAGCTAGATCCATATGGGTACTATGTTTAGTAGCCAATGTCTCCACATGACTCTTCTAGTCATGCTTCTTGTCAACATCACTACTACCATCCAAAGTATTACAAAACTCATTCTACATCTACTAGAGTGGAAACCTTCTATTCCTATCACCCTTCTCATCTTTTAGCACATGCTCCTTCACCCTCCACCCAATTACCTCCTCCTCCATCTATGTAAGAAAAAATTCCACCACAATGGCAATAATGTAACGTTACTAGGGCTATCAACTTATAGTTAGCTTTCCAACCAAATGGTTCGAAACATAGATCTCGAAAATGAATATTCTTCCAACCCAACATTCCTTCAAATTTCACACAGACTAATGTGATTGGCTACCGTGTCTCTCCATCATCCTCTACATCAAATCTTCTTGATAGTCTTTCAAACCAGATTCCACCTAAGATCCGCATTATGATGTTAAACCATATTTGATTAGATCAAGGTTGGCAATCTTCTCAAGAAAAGGTCTGACCCTAGAAGTCCTCTCATTTACTTGCAAATTGCTGGACATGAGCCATGCAAGGCTCTTATTAATTCAAGTTCTAGTGTCAATCTAGCTTCCCATGACATGTACAAAGCATGGAACCTACCACCTATCAAGAAGAGCAATATGCATCTAGAATTGGTAGACTAGTCAATCACGGTTCCTTTGGGGCTTGTGGAAGACATTATGACTACTATTTATAGGTGGTTCTATCCTACTAATTTTCTAGTGATCAAGATTGATAACTACAAGGGTGACTTCCCAATTATTATGGGCAGGACATGGTTGAACACTATTGATGCATGAATGGGTATTAGAGATCTCTCATTGAAAATTTTCAAGTAGAATGAATTTGGAAAGATCAAGAAGAAGAGAGTTCCATGCATTACATACAATGATACCATGTGCAACTATGTGCAAAAACTTCAATCTGTCAAAAGCACATCCATCAAAGCATGCAAATAGTATGCAAATGAATATGAAGTTCAAAGGTGCTTGTACGTAATAGCTACAAAATAGGAGGGCACCCAATGGCTGATAGTTGATCTTGGAAGTAGCACACTTTGTATGTAACTTGCTGAGAGTCTAACATATGCCTATATTGAAAGTATAGATAAACTAAAGAAAGTTCATCACCAACTCTCTAATAATGCAAATGATGATACTTATTAGGAAGAGTTAAAAATCCCTAAAAATTTTAAACAAGAGCCCTTAGAGTTGAAAAATCTACCTATTGACATGAAGTATGCATTTTTGACAAATGGCAAGCTAGTAATAATCAATGTCAATCTTGCTCGTGAATAGAAACAGATGCTATTGAAGGTGATCAAAAAATAGTCAATAGCCTTTGCTTGGTCATATCTTGAACTCACAGCGATTGATCTTAGGATATGCTAACATCTTATCTACACTGATCTAGCCATGAAGCCAAAGAGGCAACTACAGCAGTGGTTGAATTCCAAATTGAATCAAATCATCAAAGACAAAATTGAACAACTCCTCAAAGTAGGGTTTATTTATCCCATTGCAGATAGTGAGTGGGTTAGTCTACTCGTGATTGTGCCAAAGAAAGGTGGTAAGTGGCAGGTCTGCATCCACTTCTGACTATTGAATATGGCAACATTCAAATCTCACTTTCTAGTGCCATTTGTGGTTCAACTGTTAAACACTATATCTGGGCATTACTATTATATTTTTCTAAATGGTTATTGTGGCTATAACCAAATCCAGATCATGTTAGAGAATCAAGCTAAAACAACATTCACGAGTCCCTCGGGGACTTTTGCATATCAAAAGATTCCTTTTGATCTATGCAATGCTCCTACAACATTCCAATGTTTGGTCTTGAGCATTTTTTAGCAACAAATTGGTTACAAGGTGGAAGTATTCATGTATGACTTCTCCACATATGGCACCACATTTGAGCAAGCCTTGGACCACCTAAGTAAGTTCTTAAAAGGTGTGTGAAGACAAATCTTTAGCTCAATTGGCAGAAGAGCCATTTGATGGTCTAGGAGGGCATTATACTAGGGCATAGATTTTCTTAGGTAGGGATTGAGATGGACCCTGAAAAGATAAGGATCATCCAAGGAATAACTCACTAATCAAAAACTATTAAAGATGTTTAGTCATTCCTTGGATACACTGGCTACTACCAATGATTCATAGAGAATTTCTCTAAGATCGTAAAACTATTGGTTGAGCTAACAAAAAAAGATGCTTCATTCATCTAGACCAAGGAATGCAAAAAAGCATTCTAGAGCCTCAAATAAAAGCTCATAGAGACTCTAATTCTACAAGCACTTAATTGGTCCAGATCATTTCATATCATGACAAATGCATCAAACTATGCCTTGGGATCCATGCTTACATAATTGAACAATAAGAAACGTCCATATTACATCCATTGCACAAGTCGAAGCATTGTGGATGTACAATTGAATTACAACATAATGGAGAAGGAACTAATGGTGCTTGTGTATGCTTTAGAGAAGTTCAGGTACTGTGTGCTTAGATATAAAGTGTTTGTGCACACTGACCACAATCTCATTCGCTTTCTCATGAACAAGCCACCAATGAGCCCCTGTTTCATACGATGGTTGGTGATATTGCAAGAATTCAATTTTACGATGATAGATTGAAAGGAAAATGAGAATCTGGTCATTGACCATCTCTCTCGATTACGATGTGATGATAAAGAGAAGGAGAGTCCACTCTCTAATCAATTCCCAAATGAACTTCTCTTTGCTGGTGCAATAAATAAACAAGTACCTACATAACCAAAATGGTATGATGGCATCCTCACTTATCTTCTTACTCAAGAAATGTTACAAAATTTGGACTATAGGAAGAAATGACAGTTTCTTCTTTAGGCCAAACACTTCATGGAAATTAATGGACACCTTTACAAGGTGTGTGCCAATGGCTTGGTTTGTTGGTGTGTACCTAATATTGATCAATTGCACATTTTCTAGGATGCTCATGAGGGTCCTTGTGGGGGCCACTATGTTGGGAGACACATGGGCATTAAGATCCTAATGGCAAGTTATTATTGGCCAACCATCTTCAAGACAGTTACCAATTTATCTGCTTTTATGAACATTGTCAATGAGATGGTGGGATGACCACATGAATGGAGGGATCTCAATAATGGATTCAACCACTAAAACCCTTCAACATATGGGGCATTGACTTCATGGATTCCATCACACCCATATTAAATAGAAAGGCATATATAATCATCGTTGTTGATTATTGCACAAATTGGGCAGAAGTAATAGCCATCATCCACTGTACATCATCCACTACTGTGTGGTTTGTACAACAAAATGTTGTAACAGGTTTGGGGTGCCAAATGCATTGATCTCTAACAATGAAACCCATTTGACAAGTGCTACTTTTCACAAGCTTATGCAACGCTTGGGGGTTGAACAGAAATTAATAACACCCTACCACCCCAAGCTAATGGTCAAGCAAAAGTTGCCAATAGGAAGATGTTGAACCCAAAAAATTTGTTCAATTTTAATAAGTATTTTTGTCAAACTTATGCATTTTAATTAATTTCATTCTATATTTCATATAGTTAATTGTTTATTTAACAATTATTTTATTTGTTTATGTAAGTTGTAAATATTAGTTTATTATTATTTTATGATTAGTTAACTGGTGTGGTTTAGTTTATTTTAATTTTAGTTTAACTAGTACAATGTATTATTATATATTAATGAGATTATAATTACATGTATACATTATATATTCATAAATATAACTTTATATATATA
>MNCI01038293.1:650059-672709 GCA_015680685.1 Gnetum montanum | reverse complement strand
AACTCTCATTTGCAAATCTCACTTTTACACTAAATATATATGATAAGGTAAAAGAAGATTATTTAAATACAGACTTGAAGGAAGCAAGAATGCTTTACACTCTACCCACTTTAGCAATGGCACAAGATAGGGAAACCTTAGTGTTAAATAATTTTGAGGAAGGACCTTTAGACCCCTCAACTAAGGAACAACAGGATCTCCTTGACCAAATTCTAAATTTAGGATCAGGAAATGTTGGAGAAATAATTCAATCTATAAATAAAGATTCATTGGAGCTTAAAGAATTACCTAATACACTTAAGTATATCTTTTTAGATCAAAATAAACCATTAATAATAAACTCCCAACTTACCAATGAACAAGAAAAAAAATTATTAGAAATTTTGCATAGAAAATTTGAAGCATTTGCATGGAGCTATGGGGACCTTCACCAAGGAATTTCACCCAACATCTGTGTATCATCCACAAACAAATGGCCAAGTAGAAAATTCTAATAGAATTATTTTAAATATATTAACAAAAACTGTACGTACTAAAGCGAAGGATTGATTTAAAAAATTACAAGATGTACTTTGGGCTTATAGAATTACTTATAAACCAAGTTTAGGATATTCACCTTCTCAATTGGTTTATTTTGGCCGAGAGGCCAACTCGTCTTGTAGGATAGGGGGGGAGGGAGTGCATTTTTCGCCCTCCACATCACGTGCCATGTAAGATCCCATGAAATGGGAAAAAACATGAACCGAAGAACCACACCTTTTCATATTCCCGTTGCGCAGAATGTGAACCAAAGATCCATAGCTTTTCATATTCCCATTACACACATAAAAAGGCCAAATGCAACCAAACGCAGAATGGGAATGCGAATGAGAATTCCATTTCCATTGTGTCTCTGTCTCTGTTTGTAATTACTGCTGCAGGCCACCTGGCCCAATTGAACTAGCTTTGATGACGCCAGCTTCAGAGCTCTGCCAGAGTGCTGGAAAGGCACCTATGATGGTGGCCCATGCTTCAGTTGCAATAATAAGCTCATCGACATGCACTTCTTCAACCAAGGCAATAATAAGGTAGTAGGCCAGTCGGCCCTTGCTACATCCTTGCTTAACACTAAGGGCCACGACATGCACACATCATCGATAATCATAATATAATTTTTGTTATAATAGCCAAAATATCCCTTCATTTAGGTTTCTTTTTTTAGATAAAATTTATATATGAATTAGGCCAATATGTTTCTTGAGTAGCTTTGTTTGAATGTATGTTTTAAGCATAAATTTTGCAGATAGGGGCAGGATGAGGGGTAGGGCCAGAGGCATTTGAGGAAAGACGATAATGCCTACAGTTGAAGCTATAGCCTAAGGGGAAGGGTCTTCTGAAGTTTCTGTGTCAACAATAGTCTTTGGTTATTGAAATCTCTTTCTAGAAACAAAATTTCTGCTAGTTTTTTTATGTGTGTTTTTGTTAATTTTTTATAGTGAATTGTAACGTGTTGAACATTACATTTTGATGATTTTGTGCAATTTTCATAGTTTCACTTTAAGTTGAGCTCTTCTGTCATCAGTACTTACCATTCCTTCCTATACATTTGCATTCCCAATGCAAAAACATTCTAAAGTTTGGTTCTGTTCTTTTTTCAATGCTTTCTGAAGTGGCTGGGAATTCTAAAATTGTAATCTTCTTTTGCTACACCCTTTTTCAATGTAAAGGAACATTTGTAAGTTCATTTTCTCTTATCTCATTGTATATTTTATGTAGGTTTTATTATTTCTATAGTTGTGCTTTGAAATTTAGTAGTTACCATGGAGTAGATGCATTCAGTTTTTACGATTGTGACTACTTTTTTATTTGTAATATATATTTTCAATAAAATGAAAAAGTGTTAGTATTTTTGCTAGCACATGAAAATTATCAGCCAATTTGAGATGTCAACCTAACTTTGGTCATAATTTTAACAATTTTTCCTTCCTATTGGGAGGACTTAAAGAGTTCAAATTTGATCATTTCTTCTTACCTTCACGCATGCAGTGAAGTCTTTTCTTTATGTACATATTCTTTGATTGATGGAATCTAATGGATGATATGGTTGTTAACCTGGTAAATTTTAAAAACGAGAACTTCCACACATTTGATAACCTAGACCTTGGGAAGATCTCTGGCAAGATCATGCTATGATGATCCTTGCTAATGCCGAAGAAAACGACGACAAGCTCTCTGTCGACGCACATGTCTTGTCATAATCATAAATAACCAATTATTTATAAATCTTCCCTAGCCAAAGAGTCACTACAGGGGAGCCAATGATTATATTTATCTCGGTTATTCATAATCTCGGTTATATATAATGATACATTTATAATCATAAACACAAATGATTATATATAATGATTATAAACATTTCATCATAAATAAATTTGGTTATTTATAATCATTTCATTATATATATCTTATGGATAATGCTAACCATGGTATAATCATTATGGGTTAGCATTATGAATGAATAAATAATATTTTTAAAGTTATGGATTATGAGTAATATTTCATCATATCTTGGCTTTATTTATTATGAAATGTTTACCGTTCAAATGAATCTTATAATCCATAATATCTCAAATTATAATTATGGATTATTGCTCTAATTATAATAATCTCATAACATTTATTGGATTCCACAATAATTATAATATAATAATTATGAATGAGGTGTTAGCATCATTCATATCTTGTGCATTGTAACAATAATGTCAATATACAAAAGCCCATGATATAATAATAACATTATTTATGCATTTGTAACATGATATTTTATATCTCCACTAATGAATATGCATTACAAATATATGTTGCAGTGCCAATTTAGTTTGATCTCTTCGTATTCCCTCACCTGCCTGCACCACATGCATGGGAGCTAAAGAATCAGTGTAGGGGAGTTGAATCTCTACTTAATTAATGCCCCCTAACCCCTGAGCTTTCCAGTCATCTCTTTGTATTCCCTTACATGCATGCACCATGTGCAAGGGAGCCAAAGAGTCACTATAGGGGAGCTGAATCTCTATTCAATTGACGCCCCTCGATCCTTGGGCTCCCCATTCATCTCTTCATATTCCCTCATGTGTAGGGCCCAACGTGGGTAATAATGAATATTTATTATTCTAAATGGTGGGTAATATTAAATTTTATTATTATTATAAATGGTGATGGTTATGATTATAGTAATAATGAATATTTGTTATTATTATAAACAATGATGATTATGGTTACAATGATAGTTATGATCATGGCAACAGTTAAGGTGATGATGGTTACGGTTTGATGCAGTATGTAAAGATATTGAAATTAGGCATCGTGTTACAAGATTAAGAGGTGCTATTTGGAATTCATGCATTTTTAGAAACATGGATTCTATTGCTATTAGTCCCAATAGAGAAGGTGAAGAACACTTTCTTCAAGATCAACAACAACAACCATCTACTGCAATAAGTAGTGCAACAACTATCTACTGCAACAAGTAATGTAATCTCTACTTATATGTGAAGGTGCAAGGGTAATGCTTATAGTTAACCTTTGGCCTAAAGCATGATTGCTGAATGGTACACTTGGCATGATTCACAATATTATGTATTCTTAAGGTAAATAGCCACCTGCATTACCATTATACGTTATTGTTGATTTTGACTCCTACATCGGATGTGCCTTTGATAATGGTAATCTTCATCATGTGCCAATTGTACCTATGGCCTAAGGAGCATCTTGTCAATCACCATTATGATTGGCATGGGCCATGACTATTCATAAATCTCAAGGAATAACACTAGATAAGGCTACTATTCACATTGGTTTGAGAGAAGTTATGGGTCTAACGTTTGTTATATTATCTGGAGTCAAGATCATTGATTCTTTAAAGATTCATCCTCCTTTTTATGTGCAAAGATACAGAAAGATTTCAGATAAATATCTCTAAAGTAGAATTGCACAAAAAGTTTGTTTTGCTTAGTTGGAGAATTAGGCATATTAAGTTCAAACTTATTATAGTATTTTGCCTTATGCTCAATCCTATTATATAGCTCTGTAATGTTTGTTGCAATAATTATGCAATGTATTCCTTCATCAACATATATGAAATATATAAACTTTTATTTTAACCAATTTATGTTTACTAGTATATATTATTTGGAATCCAAATAGTGATGATAACTTAAAAAATAAAAAAAATTAAATTCTACTCATAGCCCGAGAAACCGCTCCACTAACTTAGATATATATATATGTATATATAAATTGGCCAAGATGATTTTCTTTTAAAAAAATGATGTTAACTAAGCCCAACTACTGGACGAGGTAATAAGATAACTAAAAACGGAATCACTCATCCCTATGTTTTTCTACCACTTACCCAATTTAGTTTTACCCTATTGGTCAAGTTTGATCTTTCTTTGTCTGTTCATGGCATTTTGGAGCATTATTTATGCAAGAGATTTATTTCTCAAAAATGCCATGAACAAAGAATGAAAGAGAAAACTTGATCGAGAGGGTAAAACTAAATTGGGTAAGAGGTAGAGAAATAGAGGAGGGATGAGTGATTTTGTTTTTAGTTATCTTGTTACCTTGTCCAGTAGTCAGGCTTGGTTAATATCATTTTTTTAAAATCATCTCAACCAATATATATATATATATATATATATAAAGCTAGTGGTAAGTTATGTTTATTACCAGTCAAACTGAAATATCAATCCTTACAATTAGCCCAACAACTTAATTTTGATGAAGGTATGAACTAAACTTTTAGAATTAATCAACTTCATGAACTTGATGAAATGAGGCTACATGCTTTGAACAAGCAAAGAATTGTAAAAAGACAAATGAAAACATTACACGATAAGAGTATTTTTTTTAAAAAAATTTCCATAGGTGATAAATTTTTACTTTATAATATGAGACTAGATAAATTTCTAGGGAAATTATCAACTAGGTGGAAAGACCCTTATTTAGTTATTCAACCCCATGATAATGGAAGTGTCCTCATATCACCTATTAATGATTCCTCAACAATGTTCCTAGACAATGGTCAACGACTTAAGTTATATCATCAACACCACATTGAGGAACCTAGAGAAGATGAATTAATAGAGCTAAGTGATCCAACTTATCCCACTACAAATGAATTACATGAAAACCATTCATTAGAAGTCATAGCTCTTAACTATACCCCTAAACTAGACTCTTTCATCATTGAATAAATTAATAAAAGAATTATATTCACTCTACAAATTTTACCTTAAAAAATGTAGAGGTCAATAGGACATTTTATTGTGAGTTGGGACTATGAAGAATTCAGTAGCATCATGTCTGGAATGTAAGGGAGAAGAACAACTCCTCCTACCTTGAAATAGGTAGATTTAAACCCAAAATCCAATTAAGGGTGAGCCTTAGACTAATAAGTGTCTTACACATAACAAATTTCATTTTTTTTAAATAGTATTCTTTAAATACATTGTTCATAAGTTAAGGTGGCTACATAGCTTAGTTTAAGGTAATGTTTATTGGTATTTGATTTCTATTAAATACTTACTTGGATGAGTCACTACGGTGGAAAGGATGTGTTATATTGGACCTTGTTTCTTCAGTAGTGAAAGACATCTATCTATATTAAGCCATGTAAGTAACTCTTATAAAATGAAATTGGCTCCCACAAGGACCTCATGATTGAAGCCTGTCAGATATTGAATTTCTTGTAACAAAAAAAAAATAGATAGAAAAAAGAGACAAAAAAAAGAAAAAAAATTATGAAAAAAAGAGACCAACAAGATAAGATCCAATGCAAGAAATAATTGGAAAAAAAATAACAAGAAAAATGACCCCACAAGAACCTTCAATTATGAGTTGAGCCCCACTCCCACAAGAACCTTACAGTTGGGATGATGCTCTAAGCTCAGAATTTCAAGCATCCTACAAGAACCCCCTTCTGTAAGCAGAGTGTTTAAGCGTTAAGCACTAATTATCAATCTATTCTTGATGCCACTACCTTAGAACTTAGGTATAACATTGGCAGCGAAGGAATCACTCATCCACAGTTGGTATCTTAATGAACATTTTCACCTCTAATCATTCCTTCTACTTTGTTATTTAATTACTTTACTTATGTTTCTTTGTACTTTTTAGACTATTGTTTTTCTTTGTTTTTGTTTTGCACTTCTCATATTATTGTTTTCTTTTAGTTACCTAATTTTTACCTTTTGATATTCCTCTTTTTTATTTTTGAGTTATCATTCCATTTTTATTCTACATGATCATCTTATTTGACTAGTGGTACTTTTGTACATGGGTTTTCTTTATGTTTTCCATCATATCTTCCATAGGTGTTAGTGGTCGAGATCCTTACTATGGTAGCCAATGATGGATACTAACACTTGTTCACCCATTTCCTTTGGTTCCCTCTTAGTTTGGATATATAAAACCTAAGGAAATTCTTGCTTTTGGTATATTCTTTNTGATAGTAGGGTATAACCAAATTGAAAGCTGAACCAAGAACAAGTTAGGGAATGAGTTAAATGTAAGTAATGCATCTCGGATCCTTAAATCATAGAAGAGGTTTAAACCTTGAGGTTATAAGACATTCTTACACCTAATGAAGCAAACCTTATGAGGCAACGTTATGCTCAAGCAATCCTAGGTAGGTCCTTCCTAATCAAGTTATATGTGGACTCATATCTAAGAATAGGAATTTATCATAAAAAAGAGGATAATCATATATACATACTTAATACATAATTAGTGAATAAACATTTGCTTAATGAACAAATTTAATTAATGTGTTAGCCTAAAACATATATCTTGGAATAACAGTAGTATAATTTTATGTATATATCAATGTTTTATTTTCGCCTTTATAATCAGGCACTGACCATAGGCTAGTCGAGAGCTATGTTGAACCCAAAAAATTTGTTCAATTTTAATAAGTATTTTTGTCAAATTTATACATTTTAATTAATTTCATTCTATATTTTATATAGTTAATTATCTATTTAATGATCATTTTATTTGTTTATGTAAGTTGTAAATATTAGTTTATTATTATTTTATGATTAGTTAATTAGTGTGGTTTAGTTTATTTTAATTTTAGTTTAACTAGTACAATGTATTATTATATATTAATGAGATTATAATTACATGTAAAACAGGAAGAAGGAGTGGATACAAGTAAATTTCACATCACATTGGAATGAATTATTCTTGAGATTTTTGTTGAAGATTTGTTGAGCCTTGTGGCAATTCTTATAATTCATAATCAAAATTGCTGCGTTGTGGAGATAGCAATGCAGGATTGCAATTTAGGGAAGCCTCCTTTGTGATCTTCAAATTATAAATCCTTATTCTAAACTTATGATTAGAAGTTAGGATAAAGGTTTATAATTTTGCTTATGAGTGATAGGCATAAGTATGGAATTTGATTGGATTCAATTATAACTATTTATTATCTTGATGATTTCTTTGAATTTTTAACCATTCCTCTACGAGATCACAAAGATCCTAGCAAGAACTGTTAGCAAATATAGACGAGACTGGAGCACAAAATTAAACGGTGCTCTCTGGGCATACTACTCAACATGGAAACTTCCTATAGGCTACTCTCCCTATGAGCTAGTATATAAAAAATTACCAACTCTACTTATCAAATTTGAGCTTCGTACATTTTCAACAACTTGTGACTTGAACCTTGACTTTAGCCTAGTACAAAAAGAAAGATCAATCAACCTGAATGTGCTAGATGAAAATCGATTGGTAGCCCTATCCTTGAATGAAGTGCACAAGGCATTCAACAAAAAGTGTTATGACTTTAGAATATAGAAAGTAAAATTTCAATAAGGAGATAAGGTTCTCTACTAGAACTCCACATACATACCTAAATGAACTAAGTTCTAGACATTATGGAAAGGGTCTTACATCATTTATGAAATCTTTCCTTATGGGACCATGTTAATCTACAAACTTAAGAGCCTGGACAAAAGGTAGCTAGTCAAACCTTTCCATGAACCTTTCCATGAACCCATGCAAGGTAGTGGAAGAAACTCCTTAATAAATGGACAACCTCACTCAATTTTTCAGATCTCCTCCTTTCAACTCAGTAGTGGGGGAGATGGCCATCCATGCTAATCATATATGTGGCTCTTCAATTTTTCTATTTTTTGTTTTTTTTTTTGTAAATTGTTTATTTTACACCTTTTTGATTTTAAAATTTTTTTCCTATTTTACACCATTTTTTGTTTTATGCCATCATTAGTACATTTAAATTTTTCTTGAATATTTTAGACTATCTTATATATTTTACTTTATCCACGGTGCTATAGCTATAGCTATTGTTAATGGTGGTTTGTGCTTAATGTTTTTGTTTGCTAATGTCGAGTTTCTATTTTTGAATTTTTGTATCGATGACTAAGGCATGGTTTCTTTTTCATGGAACAAACAGTGAGTCCACAACATCCACCCATCCACAAAAATCTATGGTTTTACTCATTTTGGGAATATGAGGTTCTTTTCATTAAATAAACCTTTAATAAATTTGTGAACTTCATGGCTTCTAGAATTATAAAGGATTCAAAGGTTTGCACAAGGTGTGACTTCAAGGGGATGCAATACTCTTTATACTCTTCTACTTACTTGGGTGCATGAGTGTTTTCATGGATTTCTTACCATTCTGTGTTGGCCATAAATAGGAAGTTAAATAAGTCTTTGCATGGTGTTGGTTCCATCCGAAATAATAATAATAATAACAATAAAATAAAATATAAAAAATATAAAAATAAAATAAAATGGTAAAAATTAAAAGCACATCCCTTGGACAAATAAACGAGCTACAAGCATTGGTTATGTGACTAGAAAGACATGTTACCCATACTTGAAGGTCCCCTTTAACTAAGCCTCTCTCTCACTTCTTACTTCTCTTTTATTCTCTTTAAGGAATGATGGTTGTTCTGTGGGAGCACTCTTGTATCTCAAGGAGGTAGAACGGTTTTGGAGTGGTGATGTGAAGTCATTGAAAGTAGTTGGTTTTTGTGTAGACTAAGGATGGATCTTCTCAGGTCATTTAAACACAAATCCACAAGGAACTTCTTATGACCTCAATTCAGAAATCCATTTCACCTTCTCTATCATCCATCCATGCTACCCATAACTCACCTCATTGCTGGTGTCAATGTTTTTCTTCAGTGTCTTTGTCTGATGTACTTGAATTCTTTGGTAGAATCTTTCGAGTTTTGGTCCTTAACTTTCATAAATCATTAATCACCTATGGGACCCATAGGCTCCTTGGGTTGAGGTTATGCAAAGGCAAATAGGACATATGCCTATTATGGGAGGAGCCACTTGCATATCTCTTGGTTGGGTTCATTAAGTACCTCATCCTTAGGCATTATTGTAATCAGAATCTTTCATGCATCCATCTTCTCCATCTGACTGCATGCTTCTTTAAGTATTTTCTTCAATTCACATATTCTCCATCAAATTTTTGAATTTTTGAGCTTTCAAACACCCTCTTCAATGATTTCATCATATTCTTAGCTTTTATGACTCAAAAGACCCCAAATTCATTTAAAAATTACTTGTATTTTTTGAAATACTACAATTTGAATTTTTGTTTACAAACCCCGTAAATAGGGCCTCGTTGACAAAGCCCATGCATATAAGCAGCCTCGTATACACAACCCCATCAACGTAGTGCAAAAATCCTATATATATGCATGACCCCCTTTGACATTTTCACATTTACTCTTAAATACCCAAGGAGTTTTTGTAGTTTTTAGAGCCCAGAACCTTCAAGAGCTGATAACTTCCTAACCGTTTGTCTGAATCACTCTGTTCTTCGTCCTTATAGCTCCTAGAGGGAAGCTCTTAGTTGTGGGGGCCACAAATGTGCCTTTTTTTTAAATAGAAAATCTTTTGACATTTTTCTAACTCCCACAAAGGTTTAACTAAGGAATCAACATTAAAACACCAAATTATAGGAATTAAACCCTTCCAATAAGCTCCGGTGATTATTACAATAAAAAGTTAATTAATAAAATAATCAATCTCCAACCATAGCCAAGTGTAACTAATTAACAAGATAAGGTATCCAAATATTTTAAGTTACGCATTATATCTACTAATCCACAAATGTGTTGTAACCACAGATGGCATCAAATGCCAAACACACACAAGAAGGAGGATTGTCTCAACCAAGGAAAAAATGGCCAAGAATGGGAAGGGACCAGGAACAAACCCAAGAAGAATCAATCACAACCCATGCTATAGGATCTCTTAGGGAGGAGGTTAAAGTGGAGTC
This sequence comes from Gnetum montanum, assembly GCA_015680685.1. NCBI lineage: Eukaryota > Viridiplantae > Streptophyta > Gnetopsida > Gnetales > Gnetaceae > Gnetum > Gnetum montanum. Next base: position 662,394 of record MNCI01038293.1, on the reverse strand, counting down.
TATTTGTCAAATTCAAGAATAGGTGACAGCATAGAACATTTCCACTAGGATGAGGCACTAGCTCAACAAGCAAGCTTTGAGGTGACCTTGATGGAAACCTACCTACACCAAATTAGATCAAGGGTGGTCTAGAAACTAGTGCTCAAAGAGTTGAACTTTGGTTCTTTCTTGGAGCAAGCACCTAAAGAGGTATAGGACCAATAGAAGACCTCTTCCATGTGGCCAATTATCACTTCCAATAGGGAGCGGTATATGGGAGAGACATTCCTATTTTTGAGCAATAAGCGGGCTAGTTCAACAATCAAGATCAAGGAAATTTCAATGTCCTACGTAGTGTAAGCCATTGTAGAGGCACTTGGATTGCTAAAATTGGGGAAAATCTTGCAAAGATTCAAATGCCGACTGATATTAACATTAAAAAGGAATGGGTTTAGTGATGCTATGGTGTTGACTATAAGGAGTATGGTGTGCTCACACCAACAGAAAGAATCCATTACAAGATTATGACCTTTCACCTAAATCCCATGACGAGGCCTAGCAAGATCACTACCTTTTCTACTAGTGTATGTGTCACTTTGAGTGGAAGATTCCTGGTTAATCTTCTATAGCTAATTTATTTGAAGATAGAGAAGTGGTTCAAGAAGAATGAAGATGGAAGGAAGGCACTTCCCATCCCATGCCTCATCAAAAAACTATGTCAAAGGGGATGAATAGCCTACTATACTAATGATGTTGTTCAATGTTCTTTGACCGCTAATTAGGTGGAGATGATGAAGGATAAAACTCCTGTAAAAATAATCCAAGAAGAGAAGTAGTAACCACCACCTCCACATACCACTAAAAAAATCGTGATGAATGTTGCTGCCACATCCCAAAGGTTGCATGAATTTCGAGAATGGATCTTGAGTGAGCAAGAGCAACAGGCAGGCATGAGTGATGGAGACCCATATGTGTATCAACTCGCAATGAGCCACCTGAATAAAATGGCTTAGACAGTCAACCAAATGGGGGGAGGTGGATCCATTTTTTCTACCCAACAAATGTAGTTGTTCGTAAGGTTAAATCCTAGCACCAAACAGGTAGTGGTATCTTTCTTAGAATAGTAGAAATTCCCAGAGATTTCTGGGAATGCCATGATCTTTTCATTGTGCTTACAAGAGCATGAGGGGGTAAAAGTAAGATGATGCAACACCAAGGGCAAGAAATAGCAATAGAGGTGTTTGCTAACAAAATCACTGAGATACTCAATGCCCTTACAACATTTGTACTAGAAATCATTGTACTTAAATATGTGTAGACATTTGCAGGAACCACAAGTAGCAAACTAAGTGTAGCACAACATGAACAGCTACTAGATTGACTAATAGGAATTAGAAAATTACTTTAAGATGTCTTTGACCTTTTGAATAGTATAATTGCAACCCAATTGAAGCTACTAGAGGCAATGGGTAAGAATATTATTTTGAAAGGGTAACTTGAAATAGCTAAGGATCTGAATGAACACTTGGCTATAGAAGTTGCTGAACTGAAAGCCCAAATTGCCAACCTTGCATTTTTCAACCCAACATTGACAAGAGATGAAGCTCTTGAAAAACTTCACACTAGGTTGAAAGGGGTTGAGGGTGCAATGGAGATAATGGTGTTCTACTAATCCTTGGCAAAGGCCACCCAGCATAAAATTCAGAAGGCCTTGAATCTGACCCACTAGGAAAATGTTCAGGTGATCTTAAAAAATCATCACCTGTGAAACATTTATGCACATAAACAACAATTGATTAATTTTATCCATCAATAATATGAGTAACTAACTAGAGAAAATATAGAGTTAAGAATATTGACAACTGAGAATAGAAACTTCTCCATGGAGGAGGTCCATGCCCTTTTCCAGAAGACTACAATAGAAATAGCTACTTGGAAATTAGAGGATCTCAAATTTGAGAGAGTCAAAAATCGCTATAGTCACTAGGTCAGCCTATAGAAGGAAATACATGAAAAAGACATTCAAGTGGTGAAGGAAAAGGTGAACAAGATCCTCTAGCAACTCCAATAAGGATGTGAATTATGGTAGCCCCTTGTTGATGGGATTGATTAATATAATAAAGAAAAATTTTACCTAAAGGGGTTGTAGATAGAGGAGATGACCAAATATATGGAGTTTTCCAACCTCTGATATGCAAAACTATCTATGTTGACTATTGTACTACCATAGTCAGAACTCAAAAATTAGGTGCTAGCTTGTACCTATTATATGAGGCTGAGTTCAAGCACCACAAGGACACCAAACAAAAGCTTGCTATGGTAAATGCTAAACTCATGAATCTCAAGGGAAAATATACTATTCATAGATCCACTACCGAGAGCCTGGCCAAAAGAATGACTGACCACCAGGAGCTATAAAACATAGTTAAGGCATTAGATGTCGAACACAAACAATTCACTACTTGGTTCATCAACATGAAGAATTTGTTCCCATTAATGTCCTATCCATGGGATATCTCCATTCCATCCAAAATTAGTGATGTCACATGGATGAATGATCCCCGAAGCAAGGAAGGGAAGATGAAGGCATTATTATATGCTTTTTCCCTTTCGTTCAAGGTAGTAGCCACAATAGGATAGCCACAACCTCCTCAACCATCTCATGTGGTTGAAGCTGGTGAAGGTCCTTCAAAACTTCAAGAACCTTCACCGCCTAGGACTGTTTAATCTTCTTAACCATCTTCATGCCATCATAGGATGTGTCATCTAGTTTGAGTAGTCATATCATGGTGTTCAAATTTGTGTCATGGATACCACAAATTTTGTAATGATGTCAATCTATACAACTAGGCACTCAGTTTTAGTGTGTTAGTTTGCTGTGTTAAGCATTAGTCAATAATCCTATACCTTCTTAATTTTGTAAAGGAACTTGAGAAAGAGTTTTTATTTATTCATGGGGGTATGATGAAGCATTAGAGTGTTGTGTCAATGAGCCCTCATCAATGTGGCCTTGTTAACAAGCCCCTGTCAACATAGTGTTTGCTACATTTATGAGGCCTCATCAATGCAACTCCATAATAAATTTTATAACTATGGCACCCTTGCCATGTAAAGGGGGGAGTTTCAAATAGCTTAGCAAAGTTCTTGTAGTTTGTTCATTTGAGAGTTAGAATATTTTTGAGTGCTCATAGTGGGAGTTAAAAAGTGTACAAATCTTTATTTAAGCACTAATGTACCTGAGTACAATAGTGTAAATGAAAATAAAGACAAGCCTTTTGATCAAACTTTGTAGCACTTCGAAATGGATTAATTATTTATTTATGCATTTAATGTTTTATGCAATTCCCTTTAATGCTTTAAGTAATTAAATATTTAATTAGACTAAACTAAGGTAGATTAAGCTAGATTAAGTAGAAATTAATTAAGCACATAATACGACCACTTCGAGCATATGCTTGATGCTTGGTAATCCTAGTAACACTTAACGTTTGGTAACTCAGTAATGCTAAATGTGTTCAGGATGTGTACAGAAAGTGGGAATAGATACTTATGTTAGGATTAGTTAGGTGTAGTTAGTTAGATTAAATTAGCAATTGAATTACTTCATTCCTTCTATCCTTTGTTTTAAGCATCCAAAACATAAAAATAATAAAAATCATATGCCTCAATTACACTTAACCATACCTTAGCATATCACAAGTGTAATTGGGAAGACAACAAATGACTCTTAGGGAAATTTCACTTCCTAAATATTAGTGAACCAGAAGACATATAATCCATGGAAGACAAAATGGTGTAAGATAAAGAATGCCTCAAAAAAAGAGTTGTAAAGCAACAAGGTGTAAAATAAAAATGTGTAAAACAAAAAGGGTGAAAAACTGAGGAGCCACTTATATGGTTTGAATGGATGACCATCTCCCCTAAGAATAAGTTGGAATGAGGAGGTCTGAAATATTGAGCATGGTTGTCCATCTGATGAGGTGTTTGTTGTATTAGCTGGCATATGCTTGTGTAAAGGTTTGACTTATTGTATGTTGACTAGATGTTTCTTGTTTGGTCTCTCAGGTTTATAGATCATCATGACCCTAGAAGAAAAAGTTTCATAAATTATATAAAGTCCTTTCCATAATGTTTAGAACTTAGGTCATTGAGGTACATGTGTGAGATTCCAGTAGAGAACCTTATCTCTTGGTTGAAATTTGACTTTCCTGATTTTAAGGTCATGGTGCTTTTTGTTAAATACCTTGTGCAACTTGTTAGATGATAGGGCTACTAATTGGTTTTCATCTAGCAAGTTGAGATTTATTAGTCTTTCTTTTTATGCTAGACTTAAGTTAAGGTCGAGGTCATAGGCTATTGAAAGTTTATGGAGCTCAAATTGAATAGGAAGTATTGGTAATTTTCCTTACACAAGCTCATAGGAAGGGTAGCCTATAGGAAGTTTCCATGTTGAGCAGTAGGCCCAAAGGGCATCGTTGAGTTTTATACTCTAATCTTTCCTATATTTGCAAAAAATTCTTGTAATAATCCTTGTGATTTCCCTATTGGTAACCTTAGCTTGATCATTGTCTTGGGGATGGTAGGATGTTGTGCGTATATGTTCAACCCGCAAGCATTGCATAAGCTTCCAAAAATTAGTGCCTGTAAAGTAAGTTTCATTATAAAAAATTAATGCATGTGGCACACCAAATCTATTTGCAACATTTTCTTGTACAAACTAAGAAAAAGTAGAATATGTACAGTCGATGATGGCTGGTGCTTCTACCCATTTCGTATAATAGTAAACAATGACTATGATGTACACTTTTTCATTTGACATTAGCATGATGGGACCCATGAAATCAATGTCTCAAATGTCGAGGGGTTCCAGTGGTTAAATCCATTGTTGATGTTCCTCCATTCGAGTAGTCATTCCACCATATCGTTGGCATTGTTCACAAGAGCGAACATAATGGTGAGCATCCTTGAAGATTATTGGCCAAAAGTACCCTACCATTAGAATTTTCATGGTCATGTGTCTCCTAGCATAGTGTCCTCCACAAGGACCTTGTTGAGCATCTTGGAGAACATGTAGTTGTTAGGAATCAGGGACATACCAGTGAACCAAGCCATCAACACACACCTTGTAGAGGTGTCTGTTGATCTCCATGAAGTGTTTTACTTGGTGAAGAAATTGTTGTTTCTTTCGGTGGTCTAATCCTTGTGGCATCTCTTGAGTGAGAAGATAGGTGAGAATGCCATCATACCATTTAGGCTTATTAAAAAATTATTTAGTTATAGCCCCAACAAAGAGAAGTTCATCAAGAAACTTATCAGATAGTGGATTTTCTTCCTCTTTGTTGTGCTATCACAATCGAGACAAGTGATCAGCTACCACATTCCCAGTGCCCTTTCGATCTACCATCATAAGATTGAATTCCTACAAGATCACCAGCCACTGTATGACACAGGGGCTCACCATTGGCTTATTCATCAAGAAGAAAATGGCATTATGGTCCATGTGCACAATCACCTTAAATCCAACCATGTAATGCCTGAATTTTTCTAGAGAAAACACCACTTCCATCAACTCTTTCTCTATAGTGGTGTAGTTTAGTTGTGCACCCACAATGCTTCAGCTAGTGCAATGGATGTAATATAGACATTTCTTGTCATCTAACTATGTAAGCATGACTCCCAAGACATAATTTAATGCATTTTTCATGATATAAAATGGTCTAGACCAATCAGGTGCTTATAGGATTGGAGTTTCTCCAAGTTTCTCTTTCAGCAATTGGAATATTTTTTCACATTCTACAATCCAAAAAAGGGGAGTATCTTTCTTTATTAGCTTCACCAACGGTTTTACGATCTTAGAGAAATTCTTTGTGCATCACCAGTAATAACCAGTATGTCCAAGGAATGATCAAACATCTTTAACAATTTCCAGTTGGTAGGTTATTCATTGGATGACCCTTATTTTCTTAGGGTCTACCTCAATTCCTGTTTGTAATATTCTATGCCCCAATACAATGCCTTCCTGGACCATTAAGTGACTTTTTTTTGCCAATTGAGTCACAAGTTGGTTTCAATACATTGTTTTAGCACTTACTCAAGATGGTCTAAGGCTTGTTCAAATGTAGCTCCATAAGTGGAGAAGTCATCCATGAAGACTTTCCTACCACTACCAATCTACTGTTGAAAAATGCTCAAAACTAGTTGTTGAAATGTAGCAAGAGCATTGCATAGACTAAATGGCATCTTGCAATATGCAAAAGTCCCTCAATGACTCATGAATGTTATCTTTGCTTGGTCCTCTGGTTTAATTTGAATTTGGTTATAACCACTATAACCATCTAGGAAACTATAGTAGCAATGCCCATATATTGTGTCTAACACCTGATCAAAAAATGGCAATAGAAAATGGTCCTTGAATGTTGCAATATTCAGTATCCTAAAATCGATGTAGACCCACCACTTGCCTCCTTTCTTTGGCATAATCACGAGTGGACTAACTCACTCATTAATGGTAATGGGATAAATGAACCCTGCCCTGAGGAGTCATTTGATTGCTTCCTTGATGATCTACTTCAATTTGGGATTCAATTGCCTCTATGCCTATCTTTTTGGGTTTATGATCAAATCAATGTAGATGTGATGCTGACATATCCTAAGATCAATTCCTATGAGTTTAGGATATGACTAAGCAAAAGCTACTGACCATTTTTCAACTACCTTCAATAGCATCTTTTTCTACTCTAAAGCAAGATTTGCATTGATTATGACTAGCTTCCCATTTTTTAAAAACACATATTCTTTTCCAACCAATAGCATTTTTAGTTCAAGGGGTTCTTGCTTAAAACTTTCAAGAATTTCCAACTCTCCTAGGTAGGTCTCTTCATTTGTATCATCAGAGAGCTGGTGATGAACTTGCTCTAGTTCATCCATGCCTACAACATATGCGCATGTCAAGATCTCAATTAGTTTCATGCAAAGTGTGCTACTCTTAGAATCAATGGCCAGTCACTAGGTGCCCTCCTAGTTTGTGTCTGCTATGTACAGACACCTTTGAATTTCTACTTCTGGTGCACACTACTTGCATGTAGATATAGATTCTTATTTCACAATCTAGAGTTTCTACACACAATTGCACCCTGTATTGTTGTGTGCAATGCATGGAACTCTCTTGTTCTCGATCTTTTCTAATGCATTTTCTTTGGATATTTCTAGGAAAAGATCTCTTATGCCCATTCTTGCATTAACAATGCTCAACCATGCCCTTCCCATGATGATTGGGAAATCCCTTTTGCAGTCCTCTACCTTGATCACTAGGAAATTAACAAAATAAGACCACCCACAAACAGTGGTCACAATATCTTATACTAGTCCCAACAGTATAGTAATGAACTGGTCTACCAATTCTAATTTAATATTGCTCTTCTTTAAAGGAGGTAGGTTCCATGCAGTATACATCTCATGAGAGATCAGGTTGACACCGAAACCTGAGTCAAGAAGAGCTTTGCACAATTCATTCATAGTAATCTGTAAATAAATCAGAGGACTTTCAAGATCTGATAACTTCTTGGGAAGGTTTCTAGCATGAATGTAATCAGATACTGTATGAGTAAGCATGACAATATGGATCCTAGGTAGATTTTGGTTTGAAGGGGACTCGAATGAATTTGATACAGAGGAAGATGGAGGGACAGGGTTGTCAACCATAGGTATATTTGAGGGCTAAGGTGGATTTTGGGGTCGAAAGAAAAGTCTTTTCTTTGATAAATTATCTGATCCACTTACTTGATGATCCTGTTGTAGATTGATAGCCCTAGTAGCATTGTGTTGTTATGGTTGAGGCAGTAGTTCACCCTGCATAGGTGGAGCAAGTGGTAGCTATGCAGGAATAGGAAGAGGAACATGTGTACAAATAGTGGGAGGATAAGGGTAAGAGGTGACATCCCGTATTTCATGTGGAGAATGAGTTTGATAATAATCAGAAGGATGGTTGTGAGATTGGAAAATAGAAATGTGATTGGAGGAGTCACATGGAGATAGGGGTTACTGAACACTGTAACCATAAGGATCAAGTTGTCGGTAAGGGTATTGCTACCTTGGTGGTGCCAGTAGCTCTTATTGTGCTTACTACCATTATTAATGTTGCTCATATGGTTGCGATGGAGTTTCATTGGGATAATATTATTGCTGCTGGTAGAACTACCTAGAATTAGCTTGAGGATAAGATAATTTTCTAAATGTTTTCTTTTGTATTAGTCATGAATTCAAAGCATATATCCTAGACTCTTGTAAGTGTGACACTATGGGGCAACATCCCTTAGGATATACATACTAGTAGATGTCACATCCACCATCATCATCTAATTTGCTTCCCATAGCTTCTTCTATTACAGAAATATTGCCCTTAACTTTTTGATAGGTACATTCAACTTCCTTGTGCCTCCTGCACTCACAATCACTACTCTGTTCTTTGGACTCTTCAGCAATTTTTATGACAGCTTGAGATCTGCTATCCATGGAGTTCCATAATTGATCAAGCTTAGCCATAATTTTAGATTGAAATTTTTGGAGTGGTAAGGTTTTTCTATTCATCACCTCATCAAGTGTAGATTCTTCCTTACTATCACAAAATCAAACCTTCCTTTTGAAAATGGAAGGGTGGCAGTTGTACTCTTCTACACTTTCTCTTTTTCTCAATTCACCCTCCTCTTTAGTTACTTGCTCAATTAGTCTTTGTATATGATGGGCACATAATTCTAACAATTTCCCTTGGGCATAGACACTAAGGGTTCTCCTCGTTTTTTATCAAAGCCTCTCTACAATGTGGCGAAGTTGATGCAATTGAAAATAACCATGGCTAGGACATTTGTGCATTAAAAAATAGTATTGGTTGATGGTAGCATCCAAGGATTCATGTGTTCCTTGTTTCCATCCTTGGATTTTCCTTTTCAAGTTGGACACTCTGGAGTATGTTTGATATTTATCATTAAATAATTCAAGCATGGTACTCCATCGTCTGATACATTCCAACTCTAAGGATCAGTACCAGTTCTCTGCTTCTTTGATGAGTGTCTTTGGGAACAACTTAAGTTTTTGGTACTTATTCTCTATATTCTGCAACTCGCATGCATCTTGAAAAGCTTGGAGATGGTTCTATGGATCAGAGTTATATCCCCCTTAGAACTAAGGAATATTGTTCATTTCTAACGTTTTGATCTGACTATACCTTACATGCCTTGTTGGAATTCGTACTGCCTCTATAATATTAAGCATACTCTAAGTAGTAAGCAAAGGCTCATTGAGGCCTTGATCATGATGCCTATGATGCCCTCTACTATGCCTTTTTTCATGGTGATGTGCCTCTCTTGAATGTCCACATCCTTGTTCTTGCCTTTTTTGATGATCCCTTTGATCATTTCAGTCTTGACGGTCATTTCGATCACCTTCATCATGGTCTTGCCCTTAATAGTTACAATCAAAGCTAGAAGAAGAAGATGATGACGAAGGTGAAGAGGAAGGAGGACTAGCACCATCATGATTCTTGTTACCTCCTCCTTGGTGATCATGCTCACAATCATGATCTTGTTTCTTGTCCATATCCTTGCTTTGACTTGCCTCTTTGGGTTCTTCTTTGTGATTGGATTCATTCTTACCAGAACTAGGATTGTGAATTGTGGACTACAAGTTCTAATTTTGACCTTCATCATTGAAGCTAAAGAGAATAATTTCACTGAATGAAAAACCCCTAGAGAAGTGTTCCCCACCATCTTATTGGTACAGTAGGAATCGGGTATCATTAAATCCTTTTCCCTTCACAAATTCATGATGTTGCTCTAATTGGCGATCTCGAAGACATTGTGCCTTTGTGGGATGAGAATCCCTAACATCACTATCTTACACAACATACTTAGCATGACAATCCTGAATCCCTAAACAAATAAGCATTTGATGAAGCATTGTAGAAACAGATCGATCAAGTGGCAACACAATGTTACCCTCCATGTTAGGCCACCACAACTGTTCAACCTGATGTAGGATGAAGGTGAAATTTAATACATACTCATCAGGATGAGCATATACAATTCGATATTATTGAGGCACTAGCTAATGAGCTTCATCAGACTTGGGCAAAGAATTGCTCTTGTGAGAAGAACACATTTTAGATTAGAAAAATAAAAATCACAATGTGCTTCTAAATATTGTTGTAGTAATCTTAAGATATGATGTGACTCTAAAGTTTTTTCCAATGATTTAAATAATTTTCACTAGGTCCTAGATAATGCACGAAACAACCAAAAGGTCCCTAGCAATGGTGCCAATGATGAGTGACGAGGTACCCCTATGCCTAACCATATGAATCAATAAGGTGTTTAGATGCAATCCTGTTGAATTCTATGGACTTATAGTTCTCTAATACACTAGTTCTTCTAGGAAGTGAAATGGGCATTGAGAACGTTTATTATTTTCCCAACTACACTTATGAAGTTCAAGGGTATGGTTTAAGTGTAATTGAGGTACATGATTTTTTTCGTTTTATGTTTTATAAGTTTAATCACCTATAACAAGAATGAAAGGTAGAGGAATTCAACATCTAATTATTATACTTTCTAACTAGCCTAACACAAGTAACCATCCCACTTTCCTAGACACATCCTGAACACATATCGTGTTGTTGGGCTACCAAACGTTAAGCATTGTTGGGTTACGAAGTACTATATGTATGCTTGAAGTGGTCATGCTTATTTTCATTAATAATTGAAAAGTAATTGCTTAATTCAAATGCATTAAAGTAAAGTGAATTTAAGAAAACATTAATCTATTCTCAATGTTGCAAGTATTATCAAAAGAGTTTGTTTTTATTCCTGTAACATTACTACTCTTAGGTACATTAGTGCTCAAACAAAGAACCATACACACTTAGACTTCTTTTGCAAGCACTCAAAAAATATTCTAACTTTGGAGAAAATAAATTGCAAGAGCTTCGCTACTTTGACTGAAAACTATAAAAAAATCATGCTAAATCAAGAGCCTGGATGCTATATTTATAGACCAATGTATACCTTGCAACGTCAGATACCCGATGTTGCATCTGGGCTCTAATGTCGAATACCTAACATCGGAGTAGATGAAAAATGCGCTTCATTATAAGATATGGGGCATAAGATGAAAATATCATACTTTAAGAATTCATTCACAAATACAAGTATTCTAAAAAATCCCTATACTATAAGGAGTTCAATGGTGAAATCCATAGAAATAGCTATCTATGAAAACCTTGAAATCTCCAAGCAATGGAACAAACCCCTTAGTTTCTCATTAGAACTCTTGTCTTGTTGACAAATTAAATATCTCTCTATAAAATTTAGCATATCAACCCCTAGGTTAGGCTAGTCGAAATTTCTTTCCACCAACACCATTGTCTATTTATGCCTTGGATGGCCTACCCAAAGGGTTTTATGACATTTATCAATGATTTTAGAATGTAAAGCACACTAGTTTGAAACATATATTCAATTCTACTTAAACATGATTAGGCCATCCAAACCAGCTTCAACAACTATTGAGCATGTTGATCATGATGTAATATGTCATTAATATCCTCCTAGAGTTCATGGTTAGCCATCACCCAAAAACTATTGAGCTTATTCCTACAAGAATGTTCATTACACCCTTATAAGAACACCTCCACGGACTAAGTTTTGGAGTAATTAGTGCATTTCTATAAATGATCTTTGGACTGATATAACTATTAATATATTAATGATTATGAAACAAAAGGGCATGAATCCTCCAATCAAATACAAACTTAACCTACATATTTTGGAGTTTTTGAAAGTATGTTTTTTTTTTTTGAGAAAATGTTCGGGATTGCATTACTGAAATTATGGTACACAAGTATACAAGTATAAGGGGGGGGGGGACCAGGTATGGCCCACCCTAACAGAAACCCACGAAAGATCAAACTCGGAGGACATCGAGCTGAGGCACCGAACCAGAGAACCGTACAGATCTCAAAAACCCCAACAGGAGCAGGGGGGCGCACCCCCATGGTAGGACCCTCCAGGATCAGGTTCTTCTTATGCAGGAAGTCCTTCACTCCCTCCGCGCTACGGGGTTTCCTGGTCTTTGTCTCAAGCTAGACATCGCGAAGGCCTACGACACGCTTAGCTGGGACACCCTACATGACATTATGCATAGGAAAGGCTTTGACCCTGGTTTTATCCAATTATGTTTGCATATCCAGTCCTCCGCCGGGTTCTCTTTTGACGTGGGGGGCGGCTTTGGGGCTTTTTCTCCCTGGGTCGTGGTCTGAGGCAAGGCGACCCCCTGTCCCCCTTGCTTTTCATCATTGCCATGGACCT